>LFYR01001240.1:1535-95899 GCA_001185155.1 Zostera marina
TCCTCTTCCTCGGAGGAGACGAGTCGGTCCTGGGGGGAGGAGGAGTTCGTTCTTTTCTTTTCCTCCTCTCAGAGATCTCTTTCTCTGTAGTCTTTTCAGTCCGCTTAGACTGAATCTCTTTCTCCTTCTCCGCTTTCTCTCGCTCTTCTTCTGACGAAGTACGGAAGAAGCTAGAAAGCCTCGAGGCAGCAGGAGACTGCACAGGAGTAGTGTCTTTGGGTACCTCCGGAGGTACCTCCCCTTCCTCAGTTCGTCGGACCTCGTCAGGAGTAGGGGACTTCGCTATTGTGTAGGCGTTCTCTAGCGCACGCTGCCTCAGATGATCAGCGTCAGAAGGTTTGGAGGCAGCGACATAAACTTTGGAACCCGTCTCGTTTTGTCCGACGCGTTCAGGGATACCTCCGGGGTGATGCATATAAAAATCTACAAGAAACAAAAACAGAGTTAGAAAATATATACGTATATAAAAACACAAAAGAAAAACAGGCAAAGGAAGACCTTGTCGGCTAAAAGTATCTTCAATCGCGTGACCGACAGGCACAGCGATAGGATGCAAAAAGGCGAGCTTTTGCACGGAAGCTCCCTCTTCCTCAGTCAGATCAGGACGAGGAATAGGCTTACGACCACTAGTGGATGCAGGGAGAAGTCTGCTGCCAGGACATAACCTGCAATCCACGAAGATGAACTCACTCTTGTTCCGCCTGGTCGGAGGATCTTTCAAGATAGCAGAGTGAGTAACGGAGGAAGAACGGCTGGCACAGGCAATAAAAAGGCTGCCCTTCTTCGGATTTTGAAATGTGAAGAAGTGGAAGAACAGCCGAGCGGTAGGAACTATGCCAGCATCCCTGAGAATGTTAATAAAGCCCCTGACATAGAAGAAAAAGGCGGCACCCATCTGGGAGATGCACATTCCAGAGTAAAGAAGTATTTCACTAATGATAGAAGGGATCGGAAGGATCGGAAAGTTAGTGAAATACACTCGATGGAGTGCCAGCATGAAGTAGGGGGGCACGTCGCCAGTGTTCTCAGAGGGGTACGCCCAGTACACTCTCTCCCTAAGCTCTAACCCCCTCAAAAATTTTTGGGCAGCATCCAAGGAAAGGGTGTTAGAGCAGCTACCCGCGTTAAAAGAAAGGGGGTAGCCCGGAATATCAGTCAGAGAGACTGCACAAAAGGAACCATACCCGGTTCCATATTCGCCCCGGTCAAGGATAGGGACGACGTGGAAACCGTTACGGACAAGAACGGACCACTGACGCCAAGAACCATCAATCTCCCGATAGAAAGATGGGGCGTGCTTCTCTTCAAGGGGAGAAGGAAAAGGGTATTTGTCCCTCGTCTCGGAAGGGTAACCCTTAGGGGAACTCTCAAGGACATGAATATTTTGACTACAGACTTCGGGAGGAAGTTGAGCAGAACTGCCTGTAGTCACAGTTAAAACCCCCGAAGTAGGAGTCTCCTCAGGAATAGAAGTCAAAATGACAGTAGGAGGAGGAGTCCTAACAACGGTGGGAGGGGTTCCTCCAATATCTACATCCTCCGAGGAAGAAGAGTAGTAGGAGGAAGAACCCGAGCTTCCCGAGCTAGAGGTAGAAGACCCCGAGCTGGAACGTAAGGGGGAAGAGTGGGGAGCACCTAAAAACAAAAAAAAAAAGAAACAAATAAATAAAGAGTAAGTTACGAAATAAATAATAAATAAGTAACTTACTAGCAGGTACAGGCTTGCGCGTACGAAAGCATTTTTCTCTTATTACCAATAGGCAAGGAGGAAGGCGAAGCCCTAGGCCCCGTCACGGCAGGAGCAGCCTGAACAGACTCTGGTTGAGGAGGAGCATCCTGAACCTCGATAGTTACAGACTCTGGCTCAGCAGAAGGATTCTGAACCTCCTCGACATTTGTGGTCTGAGGAGCGTCTTGCTGCGAGTTCTTGTCAGAAGACATTATAAAACCTGCACGAAGAACAGAGCAGTCAGGCCAAGTCAAGGCAAAAGTCGATCCCAAGAAAAGTCGACCTGGACTTAAGGGAATCGAACTTGCAATATAAGGAAAGTCGACCTCAGAAGTCGATCCCAGAAAAGTCGACTATCAGGAGACAACGGTCTCAAGAAGTCGATTACAGGAAAGTCGACTGACAATAAGTCGATTCCAGTAGAAATGGATCCAACCTTGAAAAGTCGATGACAAGGCGTCAAACTTCACAAAGTCGAACCACAGTCCAATGGGGAACAACTTCGAAAGGGACCAACTTTCAGAAAAGTCGGACACCAAGGAAGTCGAACCCAGTGCAGCCTCAGTAGAGCCCGACAACAAAAGTCGGACCCCAGAAAGCTGCACCTCCAAGGCTAAAGTCGAAGCCTCACGCACGCTGGAAGTCGAAGCGGAAGACGCTGGAAGGCGAAGCGGAAGAGGCAGGAAGTCGAAGAAAAGGAGCCTGGAAGTCGATGTGAGAAAGTCGATCGGTCGGAGCGAAGAAAACGAGTGAGAAACAAATGAACTCCATCCGCTATTTATAGGGGAAAGTCGAAGACGAACCGTCGCGGGCACTGTTCATCCGGGTCGACCCGTTGGACCAGGAAGTCCACGGGCCCGGCAGGCCCACGACGGCCCAGTCCGTAAAAAACCCTAAAATCCGACTAGATGGCGTCGACATTTCGAGAAGATCCATCGACATTTCAGAAAAACCATCGACATCCCGCAGAAAATTGAGTTCGACATTCCCAGGAAAAGGGGATAGGCGTCGACATTTGGCTAGGAATTCGAAACCTTCAAAAGAGAAGGTCAGGATCGACATTCCGCAGGAAAGCATGTTCGACATTCCCAGGAAAAGGGGATAGGCGTCGACATTTGGCAGGGAATTCGAAACCTTCAAAAGAGAAGGACATAATCGACATTTCCGCAGAAAATTGAGTTCGACATTCCCAGAAAAGGGATAGGCGTCGACATTTAACAAGGAAGTCAATGCCTTCAAAAGAGAAGGCCAGGATCGACATTCCGCAGGAAAGCATGTTCGACATTCCCAGAAAAGGGATAGGCGTCGACATTTAACAAGGAAGTCAATGCCTTCAAAAGAGAAGGCCAGGATCGACATTCCGCAGGAAAGCATGTTCGACATTCCCAGGAAAAGGGGATAGGCGTCGACATTTGGCAAGGAATTCGAAACCTTCAAAAGAGAAGGTCAGGATCAACATTCCACACCACTCTAATCGACATCCTCAGAAAAAGGTGGGATCGACATTTTTAGACAACATCGACATTTCCAAGGAGAAATGAGATCGACTTGTCAAAAATTCGACACCTTTAGAAAAGGATCAGCAGTCATCGACATCCTCAGAAAAAGGTGGGATCGACATTTTTAGACAACATCGACATTTCCAGGGAGAAATGAGATCGACTTGTCAAAAATTCGACACCTTTAGAAAAGGATCAGCGTTCATCGACATCCTCAGAAAAAGGTGGGATCGACATTTTTAGGCAACATCGACATTTCCAGGGAGAAATGAGATCGACTTGTCAAAAATCCGACACCTTTAGAAAAGGATCAGCAGTCATCAACTTCCTCAGAAAAAGGTAAGATCGACATTTTTAGGCAACATCGACATTTCCAGGGAGAAATGAGATCGACTTGTCAAAAATCCGACACCTTTAGAAAAAGAAAAAAGAATATGGTATTAACCAAGAGAAAATTTCGGTTACACTAACGTACTCCAAAGTAAAGGTGTAAGTCAAATAAAAGAAAAGGTAAAAATATATTTATTCAAAATTGCAAAAATGATGAATGAAAAATTTTACAGGCTCCTAATTAAAATTAATACGGCGACGCAAGCGGCGAGGGACCTGATCCAGCGGAGAAGCACCGCGGCGGGGACGCCTCCGACGTCGGCCACGGGGAGGAATAGCAGAAGAAGAGGCAGGCGGAAGATCGCCACCAGACCATTCTTCAAAAATGGACTCCCGAGCAGCAACAGCAACACTCTGCCGCTCAACAATAAGTTGGCGCAGAAAAGGAAGATCCAAGGTCGACGACCGAGGATCCAGAATATTCAAAATCCGATCCAGCTCCTCAATCTCTCCCTGAATAAAATCAGCAAAGAGACTTACAAGAAGAGCCATGAATGGATGAAGGAAAAGGAGAACCTAGGGGTCCTATTTATAGACCCTAGGATAGCGCAAAAGGACAAAATGGCAAAGTCGACTTTTTACGCAAGGGATCGACTTTTGACCAAAAGCACCAGGAATCGACTTTCTGACAAAAGTCGACCAAACTCAACAAGGGATCGACATTTAGCAAAGATCGACCAAACTCAACAAGGGATCGACATTTAGCAAAAGTCGAGGAAATTCAACAGGGGATCGACATTTAGCAAAAGTCGACCAAAACCAACAAGGGATCGACTTTTTCTCCCACATAAAAGGGGCGCAGAAAAAAGAACCCAGACAAGTTGGAGTTGCAGAGGCACACCAAGACAGGAGGGTGTGACACGAAATGCTCCTGAGGAATCGTGGAAGTCCACAACTCGGATGGGGATACGGCAGCAATATGAGCTGAGCCATATAAAGATATTTGAACTCCTACTATTACTGGACGCAGTAACAAAGTAGGATGCCAAATTAACTCTACCTGCGGAAGAACGCGGATAGAGAAAGTCTTAATGGTAACAGAGTCAGGATGCGTATCCCATCCAAGGCAAAGAGTGAACCTCACCTACGGAAACGTAGTGTTAGACGAGGGACGTACTCAAAAGTGAACCCCACCTACGGAAGAACGTAGGTTAGACGGGGAACACAGCGGCAAAAGAGTGAACCTCACCTACGGAAACGTAGTGTTAGACGAGGGACGCACTCAAAAGTGAACCCCACCTACGGAAGAGCGTAGGTTAGACGGGGAACACAGCGGCATAAGAGTGAACCTCACCTACGGAAACGTAGTGTTAAACGAGGGACGCACTCAAAAGTGAACCCCACCTACGGAAGAACGTAGGTTAGACGGGGAACACAGCGGCAAAAAGTGAACCTCACCTACGGAAACGTAGTGTTAGACGAGGGACATACCCAAAAGTGAACCCCACCTACGGAAGAACGTAGGTTAGACGGGGAACACATCGACAAAAGTGAACCCCACCTACGGAAGAACGTAGGTTAGACGGGGGACACGTCGGCTAAACACACACCCCATCCTACAAAAATGTAGACAGATGGATAAGTGTCCAAGAGTAAACCTCACCTATGGAAGAACGTAGGTTAGACGAGGGACGTACTCAAGAGTAAACCTCACCTACGGAAGAACGTAGGTTAGACGAGGGACGTACTCAAGAACAATCCTCACCCACGGATGAACGCGGGTAGACGAGGAAGCACAATCAGCCCCTATCGCAGAAAGGCGGAAAAAAGGAGGGGGCAAGTATTCAAACAACAATCCTCACCCACGGATGAACGTGGGTAGACGAGGAGTCACACTCAGCCCCTATCGCGGAAAGGCGGAAAAAAGGAGGGGGCAAGTATTCAATTAACAATCCTCACCCACGGACGAACATGGGTAGACGAGGAAGTACACTCAGCCCCTATCGCAGAAAGGCGGATAAAAGGAGGGGGTCGGGTACTCTCAAAACACGCCACAGGCAAGAGAACCCAAGCAGTGCTCAAGGACAGCTCAGGCAAGGCGTCAAGGTGGGCAAGCAGGGTTCCGCGGGAGAACCGGGCCGGACAGGTGTGCAAGAAGTAGGCTTCGGCTAGGACAAACCGGACAATAGTTGGCAAAAGCGCGTGACAAACCTCCGTGGAAGCATAGATACAACCTCGCAGGCGTGGAAGGGGGGGGAGTACTGGTGAGAGAGGATCTTACATCCAGGGACATCACCAGAAATCCACATCCCAGCACGCAAAGAGGGGGGGAATACTGATAGTACAAGGTCCGACACACATACCATAGTACTAAAAGACGTATTCCAAAGTATCTGATACGCAGAGGAGGGGGGAGTACTGGTGATACAGTATCCCGAACACGGTCACAACCTACCAGCAACTAGAAGTTCGGATAGCCTAAGATGAGTTGAGGTATCTATTCTAGGGTTGGGGAGGTCCCAGGTCGAATCCTAGGAAGATCGACTTTCCTGAGGATCGACTTCCCTGGGATCGACTTTTGAGTAAAGTCGATCACCAGGAAAAGTCGACCCCCAGAAAGTCGATCTCTGGAAAGTCGACCCCTGGACCCAATCTGATCAGTTGGGCAGTTAGGCGGTTACTTCCCAAATGTCCAGATTGCCCCCATAAGAACCCCTATAAATAAAGGGCACCCCCCACTCATTAAAGGCAAGTCATTTGGAGAAGAAGAATTCCTAGCGAAGCAGAGCTCTGCACACTTGAGTTCCGGTCCGGTTTCCCGCGGAGTTCCCCGCTTGGCGCTTGCTTGCGCGTCTTGGAGTACTGGTCTGGTTTCACCCCCATCAGTTACCAATTTCATGCACTGTCTCTTTTCGTTTCACTTTTTTCTCACCATATCTACTCGGTAACTCTCCGTGACGCGTCCAAACATCGTAATGTTTCAACCAACCATTTATGAAAACATGCTTCCTCATCTCCTTTATAGGAACCACTTCACTATTCGTGCAGGACGAGCATGGATATGGTAAATAACCTTCTGGGTGAGTCGAATTCGAAATGGCAAAATTAGTGAAAGCTGTTAACCCTTCACCGTATTCTTTCTAAAATCGATCTAAACTCATCCAAGCTTTATCGGGTACTTTCATGATGTTCGACATTATCCTAAAAAATTAAATTTTTATCGAATTATAATTAATTAGATAAAATTTAATTGACTATTACAATATTAATTATAGTTCAATTAATATTAATTTCAATTTTTTTTGGAAAATCTAACTAATTAAAGGTCTAATTGACTATTCCGAATCCGTTTCGTAAACGACTTTCTTCGAAGTTGCTGGTTGCGGAACTGGAGGAGCCGGTGCTGGTCGAAGAGGTGCTGGCGGTGCGGGAGGGGCCGGTGCTGGACGAACAGCTGCCGGTGCTGGATGTACTGGTGCTGGTGCAGGATGATGGACCAGGAGATAAAACCAAAAAGCATCTTGGGGATTGGGTGGTAGAGCCCTCTTACGAGGTAATTGCTTTACTCTACGTGGCATTTTTTTAAATCTAAAAAAAAATTATTTAATTAATAATTATTAAACAAATAATTAAATAATTATGAATTTAATAATTACAAATAATTAATTAACACATTTTTCATTTCATGCAAATTAATCATTATTATTTCAATTAAATAATTACAAATAATTAATTAACATATTTTTAATTTCATGCAAATTAATCATTATTATTTCAATTTAATAATTACTAATCATTTAACAAATTTATAATTAATTAAATAATTTCAAATTAAAATGATCAAATATTAATTCATGTAAATATTTCATTATTAACAAATTAATTTCATGCAAAATAATTGTTACTTAATAATTTTTAATCAATTAATAATATACAAATTGTTATTTCAATTGATAATTTAATCATTTCATTTTACAAAAATTTAATAATTTAAAAATGAGTCAATTAAATAATTTAATTTTTTACCGCAATATAGCTTCCAAATCCGAATTTTACGAAATATCGGTTTTCAGAACCTACAACGTACAAGTATAAAACAAAATAATTAATTTAATTAATTTTTAAATTATTTAAAAACAATAAATTATTTATTTATTTAAAAAAATGATTAATTATTTAATTAAAAACAGTAAATAAAATAATGAATTTCATTAATTTTAAAATTATTTAAGAACAGTAAACTATTTATTTATTTAAAAAAATTATTATTTATTTAATACAAAACAGTAAATAAATTAAAGAATTTCATTAATTTTAAAATTATTTAAAAACAGTAAATTATTTATTTATTTAAAAACATTATTAATTATAAACAGTAATTTTTTTAATTAATTAAATAAAACATAAATTATTTAATTAATTAAACAAACATTTATTTAATTAAAAAACATAATAATAGTAATTTTCATTTTAATTTAATTTATTCATAAAAACAGTAAATTAAACATAAATTTAATTAATTTATTCATAATTCATAAAATACAATTTCTAAAAAAAATTATCATAATAAACGATTTCTAAAATCTTACCAAAACGAACAACCAAGGCGAGCAAGGCAATCGGAGGCGAGTACGACTATCGGAGGCGGTGGAAAAACTAACACAATACAATCAAGATTTACTAAATAACTATAAACTAAATTAACCTATTTACAAAGTAAACAATATTTAGGGTAAACAAACATTTAGAGTTATCAAATTAACACAACCATGAATCAAACTCATTACAACAATCCTAAACTCTAAAGAGTTTACTGTTTAGATAAAACTTAAAGATCAATTCAAACCAAATGCATATAGACAAAATCATCATTCAAAATGCATATAGACAAAACAAATCCAAAATCATCATTCACAGTAATATATAAACACAAACCGTAAACGCATATAGACAAAATATAATATTTTCTGATTAGATACATTAAGAGATTATTTTCTAATTAGATACCAAAATCATCATTTACAGAGATTAAGAGATCATCATTCAATACACAAAATATAGACAAAACAATAAACAAATACATTAAGAGATTAAATCCACAAACCATAAATGCTTAATCCACAAATCTACAAACCAAAATAACAAAACGCAAAAATCAAAACCCAAAATGAAAAAATTAACAAAACCCAAAAATCAAAACCCATTTATAAACATCAACAAAATCATACCTTCAAAGATGACCGGCGAGGATACGGCGGGATGCGGCGACGTCGGCGGCGATGCGGAACCTTCAGAAACAGCGAGGAACAGCAGCGGATTTGGGGCAGCGGCGAGAGAGAACAGACAGATGCGTTCTCTGTCTGCGATTTGGGGTTTTATTAAACCCCAAAACTTACATGGCGGATTTCCGCCATATAAGTACACTTAAGTTTCGACGTCGTCGATTTAATCGGGTTGGCAATTGGGGGGAATCGAAATTTTGGGCGGGAGTTTTTAGATGGCGAATTTCCGCCATCTAAACATCGCTATCGAAAATAATTTCAAACCGCCGTTGAGCCAAAACCTTTCCTCGGCGGACTTAAAGAATAGATGGCGGACATCCGCCATCAAAACTACTGAATTATTGACGGCAGAAATCCGCCATCTAAAGTCCGCCATACAAGGTCCTTTTTTTTGTAGTGATTGTACCCGTAGAAACCTAAATAGTTATCATAAATAGATAATATTTTCTTTCTCAAAATGAATTAATATTGAAATTAATCATACCAAATCAAAATACATCATCCTACTAATCTTAACCCTAACCATAGAGGATAAGCTAAGAGAAGAAGAATTACACGATGCCACGACTGTGATGGAAGACGCAAAAGATACTAGGGTTAATTAGATCTTTTGTTAGATTTGGAAATTTTATTTCATGTCATCCAAGTACTACAAAAAAAAGACCTAGTATAGAGGACTTATAGTGGCGGATTTCTGCCATTAATGGTTTAGTACTTTTGATAGAGAAAATCCACCATTAATTCTTATAATCAGCCAAGGTAAGGTATGGGCAAGAGGGCAGATATTTTTAATTTTTGCTGGCAATTTTTTAGTGACGGAAATTCGCTAGGGAAAAAATCTCGAATTCTTCCCCAAATTTGACTCGATTACCCAATTAAATTGACATTTTTTGACGAATTTCAGCAAAAAGTTTTCAGGGATTCAGGTGGTAAAAGCCAGTCCAAATTTTACTTAGCCATATTTTAATCCCCCTTTCCTAGTGGAAATAATTGTACCTTTCATGGTAGATTTCCACAATAATTGTAATAAAAACCCCAAATCATCATAATCGTGCGTTATGTCTGTCTAAAAACGATGTCGCACGCCGATAGAAACCTCCGTTCTGCATCCTCGTACCGACGACACACACCCTCCAGCTCCAACCTCATCGACCCATCTTCGCTTCGTCGTTTCTCAATGTCCACCAATTTTGTCTGTGCAGGTATCAAAATAAATTAAATGAAATCAAAATAAAAGTTCTTATTATTCTTTGCTTTGATTGATGCTTGATTTTTTTCATTGCTTTCATGCTTCATCATTTTTTCAGTCCTAAATACTTAGTCATTGATTAATCTTTTATTAATATAGACCTAATCTTATCTATGAAGTACTAAATATACTAATCTAAATCTTATCTGTGAACTAAATCTTATCTAAGTACTAGTAATGCTGCATATGATACTGAAACTAGCCAAAAGGCCAACGTTCAACGCGTCCGCTTGTTTGTTTGAATGATTATTAGATAAACTTTTAAAATTTATTAATCCATTAGCATGCTTTTATTTCTTTAGCCCATTATCAATTGGGCATGTATTCCAATAGTAGGGTACTGTCGTAGTATATATGATAATAAACCCTAGAATATTTGGTAACAAATGAATTGAGAGTCGTCACTGATCATCTATCTTCCCCGGCCATTTCTCTTCATCTATTCCAATCTCTCCAATCCTTAATCTCTTTCTGTCATTGGTGCTTTCAAATTGCATTTTCAGTGGAGAAAAATTTATTGGTCTATCCCTCTTTTAATTATAATTCAAATAGATCGATGTATTGGGTCCTGCTCAAGCAAACTCTATTAATGGATTCAAACACTATTTAATTTTAGTAGACGAATATAGAAGATATACGTGTGTTTATCCATTAGTTAAGAAAAATGATGTGTTTGAGAATTTTAAATACTTTCATAAGATGATTGAACATATTTTGAGTTATATGATCAAAATAATACAATCAGATTCATGAGGAGAATTTTTGAATAAATTTTTTTGAAAATATACTAAGAAAAATGGAATTGTTCATAGGTATCGACAGTGGATATGGCTGCGTTCCTGGGCCGTCATGTCGGGTCTGATCGGGATCCAGGGTATATCGGATCTGGGGATGTTCCTGGGCCAATGTATTGGGTCGGATCAGGCACTACAAGAAATAAGACCTTGTATGGCGGTCTTTAGATGGCGGAAATCCGTCATCTAAAGTGATCGTCGGCGGAAATCCGCCATCTAAAGACCGCCATCTATTATCCATCCCCATTTCCCACCAAAAATCGTATAGATGGCGGATTTCCACCATTATCCATCTTGGTGATGTTACTCATGGACCACTCCAGTGGGCCGAGGGTATCATCAATTCGCTTGATTTTTTAAAGTGGTATTGTTATAATGACATCCATTAAAGAATTAGAGCTTGAAAACAAATTGTGTTTTACTCAGAAGGCTTTAATAATGTGAGGAAACATTATATCTAAAATATTAAAATAAACTTACTTGATTATAAAATCGTAAATTATTAAAATAACAAGAGTATAATTGTACTTAGATATTAGAGGAGTTGATTTTTTGGGATATTTTAAATTGAATTTTAAAGATTTTCCATTTCTTGGGATATTTTGGTACCTCTTTACAAATGTTTAAATGTCTAAATGATATATCAGAGATGTATAATATATATCGATTCTATCTTAATAACAATACTTACAGAGTGAGACTCAAACTCTGGATTCTCAAAAACCTTAATACTTGAGCTAATCTCCCGGTGTTCAATAGTAATTTATATTTTAAAGTTTAACTATACTGAGCTTTAGTTTCGAATATGAGATTATATGAAATAAATGAATCGATCAACACTGTTCATTTTAATCTTAATGATATACTGTGTCTGAAAAAACTGTCAAATTTTATCCCCTAATAACCACGTAGTATTGTAAAATTCAGACGGGTGATAATTAGATGAACAAGATCATATATCTCACATTACTTCATTATGAATTATCTTACATGATCCAAACCTAAATTTATTTCCATTTACAAGATGCAATTTTTTATTTATCAGGGATGCATTGGTCGGCACATGGTCCACCTATGGCTCCACATGAAACGACCGAACCACGTTTATTGACGCCAGAAGCTTGCACCTGTTGTCCAATAACCAAAATGCTTGTTTTAATCTTGTTCTCCATCTCTAGAAGAAGAAAATGGATTTGAATAATAAAAATGATATTTGAGAAAAGCATTGTCAAGTCAAAGAATATATAGACTAGTGGGATGTGGCATAATTTTGATAAATGAAAAATCACTTGTCAGAATCGTAAGAAAGTTTCTGGAGTTACTGAATTTCATTATTGTATTTTGGGCTTATATACGAGATGGACTGAATTGGGCCCTTTTGATGATGGAGTATAAATGGATTTTTGGGTCAGAGCTTGGATATTGGGGTAACTTTTTATCCAATGAGAAATGGGAGCGAAACATAACTTTAAATTAAAATGAAGTTAATTTTTAATCTCCATTGATATTTTAATTGATCTTTCTCCCTCACAATCTATATTTCTAACAGTTTATTATCTTCCTCAATCTTCTTATATTTCACGATCTTGACCTCCCTTCAATCTTGATCTTCAACCATATTTTGATATTCCAAAATCTCACCGATCTGTAAACAACAACCTCACAGATCGGCAATCAATATTTCTTGATCTTGTTCCGTTAGATCTTGAATTCGTTCAGAAATCCTAAGTTATAATCTGAACATGCAAATATTTGAAAATCCTGATCATGAAACAATTAGAAAATCTAAAAATGTAACTATTTGGAAATCATGAACATGCAATTAGATGAGGGTCTCCATTAACAGTAGTGTCGGATTGATCGATCGACTGGGTGGTCGGTATCAACTAGTCAATCATCCGACAAAAATACTGCACAGTAAATGGTATCTTACTCTCATATGTAGAAAGGTAAATGGTTTTGTCGCAAGAAGAATTGATCAGTAAGTTTTACTATACAAGGCTGCAAGGGATTTGAAATGAATATGACAATAACTAAATCTTTGAATGTTGTAATTACCATGCATGCATTCATACAGAAAACTTTGAGAGGGTGATGAAGGCATATCATAGGATAAACAATTATCAATAAACTATTGTCGATATTGGAATAGGAGCATGTGAGCGAAGCTGGTAATTAAGAGTGCTTACGCGGAGGAGTCCATACCGGAGGTCAACCAGATTCGTTGATCCTCCTGTAATCGGATCACAGATACCCACGATAGCAATTTTATACCTTTTTAATTGTAAATTTGCTAGACCTAAAATGATAATAATCTTAAACTATATTAATCCCTATTTATTTTGCAGTTGAACAATTAAGTTCCTCAAGTAAATTGCTTCCTTAGCGACAACCTGAGTTGAAGCAAGCTAGGCGATGGCGTTACAATATCATTGTCCTTCAACATCTCTATTTCGCGAGTTGGTCCGATATATTGATGCTTTCAATGATCTCCGACCGTCCTGTACTCTAGCATGCGTTACCTATAATATCCCGTAAATTTATAGATTATTATTGCAGTTTTTCCCTCTAATTTATTATTTTAAACATTTAGCCGGACGCCATTTTACATAGTTTAAGTTTCAAAAATATAATTTTTATAAAACATAAGATGAAAAAACGATAAATCCTCGGGAAAACCATGTATGAGACGCCTGCCACCACTGCTCCTCAATCTGCAAGTAAATAAAAACAGATATGAGTTTTGGTGAGGCATGCCTGATTACGGCAGTCACTCCCAGCAACGCCTTTCGACAAGGACTAGGGTTCCGTCGCTTTAGGCCGGACCCCCGGAGAGCTCCCACGGTGCGGAATAAGTTCATCGTCCAAATCGCCAAGTTAGCCCGTAAGTCACGATTGGACTACCAAGTCACCGACTTTAGGTATAAGTCGTCGACTTTAGGGATAAGTCGCCGAGTTAGGGCCAAGATCGGCAGTATGGTAGACTGCACATCTCTCCCCTAGAAACTCGGCGAGTTTGCCCTAAATAGGCGATTTCCATACCTGAATCGCCGACTTACGACCGTTACTTGCCGCCAGTCAATGCCATAAATGCTCCCATATATGGCAATAGGCACGATGTCCGCCTTTGATTGCGCCCTCCGAGACCCTATAAAAAGGGTCCCAAGGGGACACTCAAAGGCACAACACAAGTTCCACTCTCACCAGAGCATCACTAAGAAACTCGCCGATTCTCACTAGAATCGCCTAGTTTCTACTTGCAGGTATTGGACTCCAGAGCCTCCGGCATCACCTCGCACCACCGCGATCCTGGTAGTAGATTCAGTGCTTCATCAGCTGGCGCCGTCTGTGGGACTACCGAACCACCGGTATCCCGTCGTAATCACGATTTTTTTTTGCAAAATCCGGTTTGAGCTCTCCTAGAGGGTTCGCCGAGTTTGACAACTAAGTCGCCGATTTAGATCGACAGCCGATTCTCGGTTCAGGTCCGATTTATCCTTAAATCGCCGACTTATCCTTGAGAATCGCCCGATCCGGAATATAGCCTTCTAGCTAAGAGTGCTGTCCACGACTTTGTTCGAAAAACACCTCGAAATCTAAGGTCGCCAATTTAGCCCCCTAAGTCGGCGACTTATTTTTCTTCCGAACAAGCTCAGTCAGGTCACCTCCCCGCTTTGGTACTTCTCCGCTTTTGTCTTCATGACCATCATCGAAAAATAAAAGCACCCTTACGCCACAAGAAGTAAGGGTAAAATGCCAGCAATCGAGCTGGAGCAGGGCGAGCAATCCCGACCAAAGGGACCCAGCAATGCTCAACCTGATCAAACAAACTCGGTTCCTCCACACGTTGAGGAACACATAGTGCCCAAGGCTCCACCCACCTTGGAGGAAAGGTTGTTCAGTTTTATGGACAACATAGAAAGAAGGATGACTAACCTCGAGCAAGCGAGGAGTCAAAGGACCACCACCATCCGTGAAAAAGCGGATGAATCTGGGTCCATCTACTCTCCATCTGCGGAGAAAACCAAACAAAGTTCCCGTCTTAAAACGGGACCCAGTAAGAGTCGCTCCGAAAGGACTCTTACCACTCGGTTTGTAGAGGATCTTCGTCGGAAACTGGCCAACGACCCAGCTGTCGGCAATCCGCACGAGATCCTAAGGATCAAAAGTGCTCCTCTTCGCGAGGACCTTTTAAGGGGATCTTTCCCACCTACCTGGCGGGTACCCAGGATCGAAGCGTATGATGGCTTAAGTGATCCACAAGATCACGTGAACCTCTACCTTAACATCCTAAAACCGCAAACATCGATGATGGGTTGTTGTGTCGGGCATTCCCCGGCACTCCCAAGGTTCTCCAGTCTGCCAGCTGGCTCGATCACCAGCTTCGCAGACCTCTCATCCAAGTTCATCGCCCAGCATATGGGGATTATAAGGATTAAACACAGTGCCAACACACTTCTGGCACTTCGACAGGATAAGCTGTCTCTGTGGGATTACACGATCAAGTTCACAACAATGATGACAGAAGTGAATGATCTAATCCCAAGTGTGGCCATAGCGGGATACATCGGAGGATTCGTCCCCTTCTCCCCTCTGGCCCAGAATATGACTCTCCATAAGGTGGACTCTCTACCCGACCTCTTGCAACACGCTCAATTGTACATTGAAGTGGAAGAGGAGGATGAGAACATGCTAGCTGAACTTGGGACTCCTAGCTTTAAGAAACCTAAGTTTGAGAGGAAGGGGTACAGTGGAAACAACAATTTCCACGACACCTCTAACAGGGCTGAAACTTCCAAAAAAGAGTGGAAGCCTAGGCACGATAACAAGTTGTACCAAACCTCAACCAGCCAACCGCCAAAGGGTGCATCTCCACTGTGGAAAATGAACACCCCGCTTACAATCAGCAAGGGCGAGCTGTTTGAAAAGCTAAAGAACCGAGCAGATCTGCCTGCTCCTCGTTCTTTAGACCCTGCAAGCAAAGATGGCCGCACGCAAACTGGAAAATATTGCAAATTTCACAAGGACTGCGGCCACCTAACAGACCATTGTAGGGAATTCTCGTCTTTTGTCGAGCAGTTGATCTCAAAGGGAGAACTTGGTAACTTCGTCAAGAAATCCCGAGGACGGGACAATTGCAAATCTGACCCAAAGGAGAAGCGTCCACGCTCTCCTTCGCCAGATAGCGACAACTGCGAGAACCGCCAACGGAAGACCATCAATATGATATTTGGTGGTGGATCCGTTAGCCAAAATAGAGGATATGCCCGAAAGGTGGTGATGTCACAATCAACACCTCGAGACAACGGAAAACGGGTCCGCGAGGAGAAGTCAATATACTTCTTCGAAGAGGACCTGGACGATGTCCTGCAACCTCACGAGGACCCACTCGTGATCCAAGTAGACATCGGTCCCGATTCCCGAGTCGAGAGGATGATTGTCGACAATGGCAGCTCTGCGGACATCCTTTATATGGACACTTTTACCAAGATGGGCCTTAAAAGGGAGGAACTATCTCCCTGTAAGGAGGCCATCTACGGTTTCACTAACATCGCCGCCCCAGTGGCGGGTGTTATTGATTTGAAAGTCTCCATCGGTTCCAAGCGAGGGAGGATTAGCCGAACGTGTCATTTCATAGTAGTGGAAGTAGAATCCACTTTTCATGGCATATTCGGACGCCCCTTCATAAACGGAATCCAAGCAGTCCCGCCTTCTTATCACCAATGTATTCGATACCCAGTAAACGGGTTCGTTGCAAATGTTAAATGATCACAAAAGGATTCTAAATAGGGGTATAAGAAGGCAACCCAACTGACAAGGCTTATCAACATGCTCGTCCATGCCCCACCTGACATTGAGGAGAGGGAAAAATTACAACCTGTGGACGAGACCGAGGTATATCAGCTGGAAGGGGGACAAGTGGCTTTAGGGAAGGGCTTACCCCCTGCCTTAAGAGCCAAGCTTGTGACTGTCCTGGAGGAGCACCAGGACAGGTTCGTTTGGGAGGGTGAGGAACCGACACAGATTGCGCGTCAAATCGTGACGCACAAACTTAACGTCGACTCATCCATTCCAGCTCGACGCCAGAAACGTCGAGTACTCACTTCTGACAGGCGGGAGGCAGCCAATGAGGAAATATTGAAACTCCTGAATGCAGGGCACATTTGGGAGGTTCGATACCCGACTTGGTTGGCCAACCCCGTCCTTGTCAAGAAGTCCAATGGCAAGTGGCGCATGTGTATTGATTTCACTGATCTCAATAAAGCATGCCCCAAGGACAGTTACCCGTTGCCATCTATCGACGAACTAGTCAATGGAGCATCCGGTAACGAGCTCCTCTCTATGATGGATGCCCACTCAGGATACAACCAAATCCTGATGCATGAGCCTTATGAGGAAAAAACATCCTTCATCTAGGACTCAGGGACATTCTTTTACAGAGTAATGCCATTCGACCTAAGGAATGCTGGGGCTACATTCCAACTTTTAATGGACAACGTTTTCGCAAACCAGATCGGGCGCAACGTTTCCTCTTACGTCGATGACATCCTAGTCAAGTTGTCAAGCATGGAAAAGCACCCTGATGATCTGAGAGAAACCATTGATACACTAAAGAAATACGGAATAAAGCTCAACCCAGCCAAGTGCGCATTCCGAATCAAGGAAGGCAAGTTCCTTGGTTTCTATGTAGGTCAGCACGGGATCAAACCTAATCCCGACAAAATCCGAGCTATCCTTGATATGGAAGCCCCCCGCACAATCAGAGAAGTACAAAGGCTGAACGGTCGAATTAACAGACTCAATCGTTTTATATCACAAACGGCTGACAAGTGTAAACCGTTCTTCCAATTACTGAAAACTGCGGCTAAGGGTAGTATTACTTGGACACCAGAGTGCGAGTAGGCATTTGCGAAATTAAAGGCGCATATGTCCTCACTCCCCATGCTGACATCAGCCAAAGAGGGAGAGGACCTATACTTATACATAGCGGCCACAGAAGAGTACTGGCCTTCAAAATCATAAGGCTAGGATACTACTGGCCACTCTAAGGTTGGAAGCTCGCACTTACGTCCGCAAGTGCCGAGCATGTCAGCTGCACAACCCCATGCAGCAGAAACCATCCGCGGACATGACTCTGATTCTGAGTTCAATCCCGTTCGCAAGGTGGGGACTGGATATCGTAGGACCATTCCCCCCCTCAACATCCCAGGCTCGTTTCATCTTTGTAGTAGTAGATTACTTTACAAAGTGGATCGAGGCTCAGGCTGTAGCGAAAATCACTCAGGATGCGGCAGTCAAGTTCATCTACCGCTCCATAGTCTGTCGATTCGGAGTTCCCCAAGACATCCTTTAATTTTCCTAGTATGTATGTTAGTTAATCATAGAAATCTTTTTTCATACTCTAACCCGTAAGGATACCCTAAAAAAATCTATTGTGTCTCTTCGGCCTTGATACGGATCAATAAGTCACTCCGTCACTAGGATAGGAGTCAGACTACATCCTCAGGGTTCAAATCCAAGGTTAGAACGAATAGGTCCAATTCAAACACGCGACCCTAGAATTGCGACCGCAACCCTTATTTGCACGAGCGAATCAGAAATTAGTGGATGTTATGTCAAGCTATTTTCAACCCTAAAAGTTAATTTAGAAGTATAAATCATTTTCGAGTTTAACTAGCAACTAAACTACGATTCGTACGACCAAGCTTACGTCCGAAGCGGCTAAGTAGATTTAGCAGTATCTAACTTACGTCCAGAGCGGCTAAGTTACGATTTGTGAATCTATTTTTAAGCCTAAGTTACAACTTTAAAATATTTATACAAAAAATTAACAAAAGGCAAAATAGTTCATTTATTACAAAAAATCTATTACAAAAATCTACTACAAAATCCACTACGAAGGAATTCTAGTCTTCTTCTTTCCTCGCTTCTCGAACATCGCTCTTTATCTTATCAAGAGCTTCTTTGTGCTCCAGCTGCACTTCAGGATGTTCTTCTAACCACGCCATTATATCAGTCACATAGTTGGCGGGAAAACTTGGAAACACGTAAGGACCAAAAAAGTTTAGGTCCTGGAGTTGGTCAGATTGACCATCAACCTCAAACTCCAAATCCTTCACCTTTTCAGATGAAGCGTCCAGATCTTCTTTCATCTTTCTCGACTCCTCCATGGATTGGGAGAAGAGGTCATTCAGATCCTTTAGGTCAGAGGTGGACTTGGAGAGATCTACATGAAGCTTCTGAATTTGTGATTCAGAAACCATTGCATTGCCAACCTCCGCACTCAGCTGCATCTTCAGTTCTTTAATCTCTTTCAGAGCATCAGTGAGACGCGATTCAGATTCCTTCAAAGAGTCACGCTCTTGGCGAAGAGTGGAAATATCAAGCCTATGTGCGGCGCACTCTTTATTCTTCGCCATCATCACCTTCTCATGCTCAGTAGCTTTCTCTTCCAATTTCTTGTTATTCTGGAAGACCTTCCTCATGGGCCACACTTCTTTGCAGACAGCTTGATACTTGTCATCAAGCTTGTCGTATTCTTGTTGGGATCGAAGCGTATCATTGCATGATTGCATCCCAAGAGCAGCATTCGATAGATACGCAGCCTATAAAAAAAAAAAATAGCACGAAAATACATAACTTAGAAAGCGAGTTTAAGTCACTTACAGCAGATAGAGCTTTAGTGAGCTCCTCGTGTATCCAATCCCCAGGCTTCGTAAGAAGCATTTGGGTAGCTTTAGCTCGCACCCCTTCATCCGCAAACAGACCCGGATAATCAAAATTTGTACGAAAGGGAGCAAACTTTGGTACCGACCTCGAGCACGACCCAGTTTCAAACGTGCCACGAGGACCAGATCCTTCAGCCTTCCTCATCTGAATCAATTTGGCGCCACGCAATCTTACAGCCAAATGAGGAAGCACCGCTTCACGGTAGAGATGCGCCCCTCTCTTCTTCTTGATAGGCTTGCCAGAAGGGTCTTCCGACTTCAGATAATGTGTCACGTCAGAAAAAGTGAAATCCTCGCACTGACATAAAGCGAAAGGAACCCCTTGACCACATTGATAAGTGGCAAGGGCGGAAGAAATCTTCATTACATGCTTCAGCTCCGCCTTGCTCAGAGCGCAAGGAACATCCAAATATACGCGGCGAGCATTGACCCAGCTCTCTCGACTCCCGTGTAGGAACATCGAGTCTATAAAAAAGAACTCACTCTTCCACTGCGGCCCATAGTTAGTGGGGAGTTCAACTATCAGTTCACGCCTGTGAAACCGCTTCGCCAACCCCAACCGACCAGATTCCGAAGCGGGAGCCTTGACAAATTTAAAAAACCAGAAAAACAAGGCGGCGGTTGCAGGGATATTCAAACATCAACAAATGTTGGATAATCCTCTCAAGTATATAAAAAACGCTGCCTGCATCTATGACAGCGACGCCCCCTTATAGTAACACTTCGCTCATTAATATGGGGATGAGCAGCACGGAGAAGTGTCTGAAGTAGAGTCGGGGAATTGCTTGAAACCCCGCAGGAGGAAGGTTCACGGGTTGATATTGCGACCCCCAGAATCGCAAGTGTCCAGAAATACGTACCCCTCGCAGAATTTCTCGGGCTTCGCGTGCAGGTATAACAGCGAATAGATGCACGGTCTCAGTCTGCGGCACAAGAGGTGCATTAACAAAAACATCTTCAAAAGACTCCTCGCTCGTGTCGCTCAGGGGTAGCAGCTTAATTTCACCACCCGGCAAAGTTTCACAATGAGCATAGCCGGTGTGGTTCTCAACTCCCTCATAGAACGGGAGCTTAATATGGTCTTCATCCTTGTCCACTTCCGTGGGAGGAGGAGGTGTATTTGATCCCTCAGTTGGATCAGGGCGGCGTCGGCTTTGGCTGCGGTACGGTCCAGCTCCAGTTCCTGATCATAATCGAAGGGCTCAGGAACCCGTACACCCTCCGCGGAGGGGAAATGTGTCTTTCCTCTACCCCCCATCCCATAAGTAGGAGGAATGGGGGTACTACCCTCGCGAGACGAGTTCTTCGCGTGCTTAGGGTGTTTTCTCTTTCTTTTCTTGCTAGGCCTTTCAGATTCAACAATCGGCCTCTTGCTCGTGTCAGTGGAGGTCAACCCCTCAGTACGGGTGACCGAAACATTAGGTGCCACCACCTGAAGGGGCACATACTCTTCAACATCCGCCACCGAGTTTTGGGGCAACGTCGGCGATTTAGATTGCAAACTCGCCGATGTTTGCTTAGAACATCCGATCCCAGATCGATAACTCGACGAGGTCTCTTGAAGATGGGGACGCCCCCCTTGCCCTTGGTCGGCGACTTCCCTAGGGGACTCGCCGATTTAGGAGCAAGAGTCGGGAGAATCTCGCCCATCTCAACAGAAGGCTCTGCCTCGACTAGAGCCCCGGAATCACACCCCAAACTCGTCGACTTGTTGTTAGAACTCGGCGATTGTTCAGGAGTGAGCCCGAGTAACTCGCGGGCCGTGGCACAGTATCTAGCATCCGACTGTGCATCAACAGCCGGAATCTCCGACCCATCGCGCGTAGGCGAGGGGATCGGAGACTCAACGGTGTTGAGCACAGCCGCTAGACTCTCATCTATATCGGTGTTCAAGATATCGTCGACCAGAGCTTCGGTCTCTGACATGGTAAGTTTAGGGAGTGACGGTTGGTTTGCCATAAGTCGGCGATGTAGGGAGAAACTCGGCGACTTAGTGAAGGATTTGGGTTTAGACGATTTGGGGAAAGTGATGTACGGATTAAAATAATCGATTCACTATTTATAAACCCTGGGCAGATTGCAAAATTCCCTCGGAAAATCCAGAAATTACACGAAGGAAAATCGCTAATTGATTCCCAAATCTTCAAAACTCGGCGAGTTTTCGGGAAACTCGCCGAGTTTGGGCAAAAATTACGGGATACGAAGGGGAAACTTCAATATTTGGAAAATTTGCAAATATTTCCCAAGATCCCAAGGATTTTCTAAGAAATCCGCCAGCTCATATTGAGAATCGCCGAGTTTATAGGAAAGTCGCCGATCCAGGTAGGCAAACTTCTAAGTTGCTCGCAGAACCACCCGGATACTAACTCGCCGATCTAGGTCAGCAAACTTCTAAGTTTCTCACAGAACAACCCCGATGCTAAGTCGCCGAGTTAGTACATTAATTCGCCGACTTAGGATATCACATAGTATCTTAGGGGGGAGTATCACAAGCTCCCTTCAGCAACAAAAGGAGAGTATCACAAGGTCTCCCGATATTTCTGTCGCTCTGGCCAGAAATCGTCGGACTTCGAGAGGGAGTATCGAAAAGCTCTCCCGACATTCCTATCGCTTTGGATGGAGATCGTCATATTTCGAGGGGGAGTATGACAAGCTTTCCCAACTTTTCTATCGCTTCAGATGGAGATCGTCGAATTTCGAGGGGAGTATCACAAGCTCTCGCGATATTTCTATCGCTTCGGATGGAGATCGTCGAATTTCAGGGGGGGGGGGTATCACAAGCTCTCCCGACATTTCTATCACTTCGGATGGAGATCGTCGAATTTCAGGGGGGGATATCACAAGCTCTCCCGACATTTCTATCGCTTCGGACGGAGATCGTCGAATTTCAGGGGGGGGGGGTATCACAAGCTCTCCCGACATTTCTATCGCTTCGGCTAGAAATCGTCGAATTTCGAGGGGGAGTATCACAAGCTCTCCTGACATTTCTATCGCTTCGGCTGGAGATCGTCGAATTTCAGGGGGGGAGTATTACAAGCTCTCCCGACACTTCCGTCACTCCGGCCGGAGGTCGTCAAATATGAGCACGGTAAATCTATCGTCAAGATTTACCAAGGATTGTTTCGAGCAAAAGGAGAATGTCACGAGAGGTAAAATTGCACTGTAAGTTAAATTGGTCAATAATAATATGCGTTTAAGACTGATCTAGTTGTTTTGCAGGATGTTTCCTTTTTCGCAGGTATTATTCTGTCGCTTCGGCCAAAATCAAACTCTGATAGTGAGTCAATCTATCCCGCCGCTTTTGCCTTGATAGACTAGAGATCATTCTGTCGCTTTGGCCTTAATGATCTCAACCCGTTTTGCCGCTTTAAGCCTTGAAGGGGTAACGGTCGTTGCGGACATAAAAGTCGTTCTTGATCAGGGTGGACTATAAACATTAGTTCTATCGCTTCGGCTAGAACTCGGTTCTATCGCTTCGGCTAGAACTCGATTCTGTCGCTTCGACCTAAATCAGGTTCCGTCGCTTCGGCCGGAATTAATTTTGTCACTCCGGCCTTGATAAACACAATGCAGTTGCCCTTGATCAGGGTTAGACTATAAACAGGGAGTTTCGTTGGCCTGGAACTCGATTCTTTTGGTTCGACCATACAGAGTCAATCCATTCTTGTCGCTTAGGCCATAATGGATACGGAATCAGTACGTCACTGTGAGCGGAATGATTCGATCTCATCTTGTCGCTTCGGCCTTGATGCGGATCACACACTGAACCTTGGTTGGGGGGGGTACTGGCGATACACGCATGTTTTTTGTGCTCTCTTACTGGTGCGACATGCTTGATTACGACAGTCACTCCCAGCAACGCCTTTCAACAAGGACTAGGGTTCTGTCGCTTTAGGCCGGACCCTCGGAGAGCTCCCACGTTGCGGAACAAGTTCATCGTCCAAATCGCCGAGTTAGCCCGTAAGTCACGATTGGACTACCAAGTCGCCGACTTTAGGGATAAGTCGCCGAGTTAGGGCCAAGATCGACAATATGGTAGACTGCACATCTCGTCCCTAGAAACTCGGCGAGTTTGCCCTAAATAGGCGATTTCCATACATAAATCGCCGACTTACGACCGTTACTCGCCGCCAGCCAATGCCATAAATGCTCCCATATATGGCAATAGGCGCGATGTCCGTCTTTGATTATACCCTCCGAGACCCTATAAAAGGGTCCCAAGGGGACACTCAAAGGCACAACACAAGTTCCACTCTCACCAGAGCATCACTAAGAAACTCGCCGATTTTCACTAGAATCGCCTAGTTTCTACTTGCAGGTATTTGATGTAGAGCGCGCGTCGTGGACTCCAGAGCCTCCGGCATCACCTCACACCACCGCGAGCCCTGGTAGTAGATTCAGTGCTTCATCAAGTTTTGAAATCAAAACTTAGTACGGATGTCTCTATTCTAACGAATTAAATATCTGATTATTTTCTTTAAATCCTTTTCTATGTTTTAGTATTCAGTTGAACTTATCCATCCAGACACTTAGGGTTCCAAGCCCCCTCTTGTTAATGACTTTCATCATTCCCCAGACTCGCTCATGTGCGAAACACAATCTCGACCAGACTCGAATCATCCAGGAGGAGTGATCCGACCAAACTGCCCCATCAGACCATTCGCCTCATCAAGCTCAGACTCGAATTTCTCCATGGGTTCACCCATTCCAACTGCCTGAAGGGCATTCCTAATTATCCATATTAAATTGAGGTCCCCCATGGGTTCACCCGACCAGACTCCCCCGTCGGGGCACAATCATTTAAACTCCCCAAAGGGCACAATTATTCAGATTCCCCGAAGGGGACAATAAGTCAAACGCCCCAAAGGGCCTAAATAGTTATGCTTAATCTATACTCGTTTAAACCACTTGACATTGCTTTATTTTCAGTATTTTTTTTTTCTTTCAAGATATCTTATATGATTGTTTAAGCCATTCATTCTATACTTTAGCTACATTTGATATATCATATTTAATTGCTTAAGATATAATGATAGAATTAATTTCAATTGCATGCTCTATATGCCTATGTGAATTTTTTTTAATACTATGCACATTTACATATGTTAACATACACTCACGTTTAATACATGCATGATAAACTTAAAGCCATAATATGATTGATTGTGTTTTCAAGAAAAATCATTTAGAAATTTGGGGTTTAAAATACAAAAAATCACATGCATATTGGGATGATAAATATTTCATTTAGTCCATTGCACCCAACTCATATTTATTGGACTAACACACATATCTCAATAAGTCGAAATCATTTTCGAAAATATATACGTCACTTGGATTAGGGCAAATGCATAAAAAGATTCTCAAGTCATTCATATCACTTCATACATATTGTTAATTTGACTATGAGATACATCTAGGTCTTTCATCTAAAATTTACCATCTTTAATGACCTATTTACGTGAAACTTGTTTTTTCATCGAAGGTGTTTCCGGCGAAGTCCCTGGCCTAACGCTTGTTCGAAGCGTCACCCAAGCACTGATCGGGTTTCACCCTTATCATCATCCATGCATAAATTCATGTAAAATACTTTGGAGATAGGCTTAATAAACATATTATGATCCATTATGGGCAAATACGTTTAATTATTTGGCTCATATTATATGACTTTGCATAATTACTATCACTATCTATCAAAGTTAAAGAAACAGGGTTAAAGTCAAATTTTGGAATATCCCTTTGTCAATTGCAGGGGAAAAAGACTCAAGTATGATATAACCTTAGTCTGTATTTGTTCTAACCTTGGTATATGTCTTATCTAGATCTCACTTGCATAAACTCATAAAAGCTTCAGACAAGGTAATTTTTAAATTACTTTATGAGTGTAATATTTACGAAATATAGGGGGAGCTAGATAAGGTAAAGATAAGATCTACCAAAATGTTAAAATTAGGGTTTGAAATTTCTCAACAACAAATATGCCATTAATAAAGGGGGAGAATGTAAAAATAAGATTCTCAATGACATATTTAGTTGTTAATTAATTTTAATTATAGTAAACCCTAATTAATAAGATATAGAAGTATATGAGTAAAAATTACATAGATAAATTTATTAAAACTCATATAGATAAAATTGACTTGATATATGATTAAACTAAAATGAGACTGGTCTTCATTATTTCCATCAAATAAATCTCTATTATTAATCAAGTTAATTATTGAAGCTTGTATTTAATTATGCACACCTACTTACTTGCATTAACTTTTGTTTCAAGTTGCTCAATGTCTTAAAGGTTAATCAACAAGGTGTAAAAACTACAACTATTCATTCAAGCTTCAAAAGAACCCAAGATGTAAAAAACGTGTAGAAGTGCAATCATGATAAAGATTCCAAGAAAAAATCCAACAAATTAACTACAAGGATCTTGGATTCAATGTACACAAAATCCTAGATAAAGAATTCGAAAATGGAGAGAACAAAACATGTGGAAGGTTTAATCTCCCAAGATCAAATCTAACCAAGATCTTGGATTTAATGCTACACAAAATCCCAAGATTAAAATTCAAATTGAAGTGAAGCTCTTCACCAATGAAATCGCGAATGGAGTAATCAATGAAGGTTTTTGAATCTCTTCTTCCTAGGTGTTCAAGAGTTCAAGAAATTTACCTCCATGCCACCAACGTCTACTAAGGAGAAGCACACCCAAGAGCTAAAGCCATCACTTTCTATTCTTGTCAAAGCTCTCCTTAGATCAAAGCTCTACTTTCTTACTCACTTGCTCTTGCTCAAGCTCTAGCTCTCGTTCAAGCTTTGTGTGGGAGTTTCTCTCAAGGTTGTGTGTTCTAGTTCCTCAACTTCTTCTTCTTCCCCTCTTGTGTATGTTGAGAGTGTGTTAGAAGAAAAAGCTCTATATCTTATAAGTGGTCCAAGTATTGTGAGAGGTGTGTCTCAACATCAACACTTGAAAGGTTAAACGAGTTCAACAATAAAACTCGGTGTGGTTCTATAGAGTTTCCGGAAAACTCTTAAGTTGAATCTTCCTTAAGGTTCAAGGGTTGATAAGAGTTCCTTAATACTTTTAGAGGATTCACAAGTGATGGGGGTGAAACCCGACCAGTACTCCAAGACGCGCAAGCAAGCGCCAAGCGGGGAACTCCGCGGGAAACCGGACCGGAACTCAAGTGCGCAGAGCTCTGCTTCGCTAGGACTTCTTCTACTCCAAATGACCTGCCTTCAATGAGTGGGGGATGCCTCCTATTTATAGGGGTTCTTATGGGGGTAATCTGGTCATTTGGGCAGTAACCGCCTAACTGCCTAACTAATCAGATCGGGGCCCGAGATCGACTTTCCAGAGATCGACTTCCTGGGGGTCGACTTTCCTGGTGATCGACTCGATCCCAGGGAAGTCGATCCTCAAGAAAGTCGATCTTTCTAGGATTGGACATGGGACCTCCCCAACCCTAGAATAGGTACCTTAACTCATCTTAGGCTATCCGGACTTCTAGTTGCTGGTAGGTTGTGACCGGGTTCGGGATACTATATCACAGTACTCCCCCCTCCTCTGCGTATTAGATACTTTGGGATACGTCTTTTAGTACTATGGTCTGTGTGTTGGACCTTGTACTATCAGTATTCCCCCCCCCCTCTTTGCGTGCTGGGATGTGGGTTTTTGGTGATATCCCAGGATGCGAGATCCTCTCTCACCAGTTCTCCCCCCCCTCTACGCCTACGAGGTTGTATCTATGCTTCCACGGAGGTTGTCACGCGCTTTTGCTAACTATTGCCCGGTTTGTCCTAGCCGAAGCATACTCCTTGCGCACCTGCCTTGCCCGATTTCCGTGAGGAACCCACCTTTCCCACCTTGACGCCTTGCCTGAGCTATCTCCGAGCAATGTTCGAGTCCCCCTTCCCTGTGGCTGGGTTTGAGAGTTGTCTCTTCTACTTATTTTTTATAAGTGAAGTTCTCTCTTTTGAGGTCTCTTGCCTCTCTCAATCTGCTGTTTCTGCGGTTGAGGTTGAGTGTGCTTCCTCATCTACCAATGTTCTTCCAGGTGAGGATTATTTTTTGTATACTTGCCCCCTCCTTTTTCTTGCCTTTCTGCGACTAAGGTTGAGCGTGATCCCTCGTCTACCTACGTTTATCCGTAGGTGAGGGTTATTTTTTGAATACTTGCCCTCTCCTTTTGCTCGCCTTTCTGCGACTGAGGTTGAGCGTGATCCCTCGTCTACCTACATTAATTCTTAGGTGAGGGTTATTTTTCTAATACTTGCCCCCTCTTTTTGCTCGCCTTTCTGCGACTGAGGTTTATGCGTGATCCCTTGTCTACCTACGTTCATCCGTAGGTGAGGGTTATTTTTTGAATACTTGCCCCCTCATTTTGCTCGCCTTTCTGCGATTGAGGTTTATGCGTGATCCCTTGTCTACCTACGTTCATCCGTAGGTGAGGGTTATTTTTTGAATACTTGCCCCCTCTTTTTGCTCGCCTTTCTGCGACTGAGGTTGAGCGTGATCCCTCGTCTACCTACGTTCATCCATATGTGAGGGTTATTTTTTGAATACTTGCCCCCTCCTCTTGCCCGTCTTTCTGCGACTGAGGTTTATTTTTGAGCACGTCCCTCGTCTAACCTACGTTCTTCCGTAGGTGAGGTTTACTCTTGAACACTTACCCCTCTGTCTACGCTTTTTGTAGAAAGGGTGTGTGTTTAGCCGGTGTGTCCCCCGTCTACCTACGTTCTTCCATAGGTGAGGTTCACCATTTGAGTTTATCCCTCGTCTTACCTACGTTCTTCCGTAGGTGAGGTTCACTCTTGACCACTTACCCCTCTGTCTACGTTTTTTGTAGAACGGGGTGTGTGTTTAGCCGATGTATCCCCCGTCTACCTACGCTCTTCCGTAGGTGAAGTTCACTTTTGAGTACATCCCTCGTCTAACCTACGTTCTTCCGTAGGTGAGGTTCACTCTTAAACACTTACCCCTCTGTCTACGTTTTTTGTAGGATGGGGTGTGTGTTTAGCCGATGTGTCCCCCATCTACCTACGTTCTTCCGTAGGTGAGGTTCATCTTTTGAGTTTATCCCTCGTCTAACCTACGTTCTTCCGTAGGTGAGGTTCACTCTTGAGTACGTCCCTCGTCTAACCTACGTTCTTCTGTAGGTGAGGTTTCCTCTTGAATACTTACCCCTCTGTCTACGTTTTTTGTAGAAAGGGTGTGTGTTTAGCCGGTGTATCCCCCGTCTACCTACGTTCTTCCGTAGGTGAGGTTCACCTTTTGAGTTCATCCCTCGTCTAACATACGTTCTTCCGTAGGTGAGGTTCGCTCTTGAGTACGTCCCTCGTCTAACCTACGTTCTTCCATAGGTGACGTTCACTCTTGAACACTTACCCCTCTGTCTACGTTTTTTGTAGAACGGGGTGTGTGTTTAGCCGATGTGTCCCCCGTCTACCTACGTTCTTCCGTAGGTGAGGTTCATTTTTTGAGTTCGTCCCTCGTCTAACCTATGTTCTTCCGTAGGTGAGGTTCACTCTTGAGTACGGCCCTCGTCTAACCTACGTTCTTCCGTAGGTGAGGTTCACTCTTTTCCTTGGATGGGATTCGCATCCTGACTCTGTTACCATTTAAGACTTTCTCTGCCCACGTTCTTCCGTAGGTAGAGTTAATTTGGCGTCCTACTTTATTACTGCGTCCAGTAATTGTAGGAGTTCAAATATCTTAGCATGGCTCAGTTCATTTTGCTGCCGTATCGCCGCCTGAGTTGTGGATTTCCACGATTCTTTAGGAGTATTTCGTGTTACATCCTCCTGTCTTGGTGTGATTCTGCCACTTTAACTTGTCAGGATTCTTTTTTCTACACCCCTCCTGTGTGGGAAGAAAAAGTTGATTCCCTCCTATCTTGGCGTACTTTCGCAATTCCAACTTGTCAGGGTTCTTTTTTCTTGCCTGTTTTCTTGAGGAGGGTAGTCTGGGCCCTGTCAGCTATCATTGAGGACTTGCCTTTGGCCCTCAGATGATAGTCGTGCTTTTGCCTTTCGGAAGTCATTGTAGACAAAAGCGTGTTCCAACTAGAGCGCAAGTGCTTGCTAGAACTAACCCGAGAGAAAGAACCAAGTGGAGTCGGCGATTCACAAAGGTGGAATCGGCCACTTACACTAGTGGAATCGGTGACTGCTTTAGGTAGCTCTTCTTTCGAGTCTGGCCGTGGACAACACTCTTAGCTAGCAGAATAACCCGCAATTCCAACTTGTCAGGGTTCTTTTTTCTACATCCCTCCTGTGTGGGAAGAAAAAGTCGATCCCCTTGTTGATTTTGATCGACTTTTGTGAAATGTCGATCCCAGTGGTGCCCGTCGACTTTTGTCAAAAATTCGATTCCTTGGGTCCTTGTATAGCTTCCTTTGCGAAAAAGTCGATTCCTGATGCTTTGGCCCAAAAGTCGAGTCATTGTGTCAAAAAGTCGATTTTACCCTTTTTTGTCCTTGTGTGCGGTCCTTGGGTCTATAAATAGAGCCCTTAGGTCCTCCTTCTCCTTCATCCATGGCTCTTCTTGTGAGTCTCTTTGCTGATTTTATTCAGGGAGAGATTGAGGAGCTGGATCGAATTTTGAACATTTTGGATCCTCGGTCCTCGGCCTTGGATCTTCCTTCTCTGCGCCAAATTATCGTTGAGCGGCAGAGTGTTGCTGTTGCGGCCAGGGAATCAATTTTCGAAGAATGGTCTGGTGGCAATCTTCCACCTGCCTCTTTTTCTGCTACCCCACCTCGTGGTTGACGTCGGAGGCGTCCCCGCCGCGGTGCTTCCCCGCTGGACCAGGTTCCTCGCCACTTTCCCCGCCTCGGTGCTTCCCCTTGATGGGGAAATTTTTCTTAGCAAATTCAGTGATATCTTTTATTTTATTTGAATCTTAATTTTATAACTCTCAATTACAATTAACTACTCCATAACTTCCTTAACTACTAACAAATACAATACTAATAATAGATGAAGTCTTCTTGAACGGTCGGGTACATCGCCAGCTCCGGATTCAACTCGTTCCTACTTGTTCCTCCTCAATTCATTCTACTTCCTCCCCAATCTGTAACGCCTCCTTCAACCTCTGTCACACTTCCTCCATCTCTAACTATAAGCCGTTCTACGTCAAATCTTCTGAAGAGAATCGACGATTTATCTAGCAAGCTTGTATTTCATATTTTTTTTAACTAATAAATGATAAATTGTGGTTATATTTAATAATTAAATAAACCATACCAAAGAATTTTCATTAAAAAAATGCTTTATTATCTGAAATATTACAATTGATTATCATCTTTGCATAATATACATATTGAAATAATGTTATAATATATTATGTACAAATGCATATCACACCTAATTTAATAGCTAGATATAATATTTAATGGACATTATTTTTTACAAAATTTGAAAATAATCAAATTTGATATTCATCGAGTTCATCTCCATGAAACGAATTTGCAAAGAAATATAATATCAAAATGATCGATTGCAAGCCAATGGTTTGTTAAAACCTTGGAAACTGACAATCTTACAAGATACCTTCCATAACTGACCAATTTACGTTGGTCAGTAAGTCGGGGCTCGTTACATCAGATATTTCATTACCTCCGCTCCTTTTACATCAAATATTTCATTACCGGTCCATCCGTCAGCTTTAATCGCAAGAATCATCGCCTTAGGTCTTGATCGCCAATTTTTCATGAGATATTTTACATTCTGAATCCATGATATTGATGAAGAAGGTTGATGATAGGCTTTATCATCATTGAATATAAGTAATAATCCTTTTTTCGCCATTTGTGTTGCTTCATACAAATGCCTGCCTGATGACTCAGATGAATAAGAGGTTATTTTACATTTGTTTGGTGAGAGTTTAAACATGAAGCCTGAATATTTATATTGACATGATTTTTCAAAATATGGAAAGAAATCATTTTTTTAATTAATTGATTGATTTTTATATAGATTTTTTAGATAAAGATTAATATTAATGATTCTAATGCATCCTCTCATATCAAATCTTCTTATTTTAAATTTACAATCGCACCCTCCTATTTTTTATTATTATTACTGCATTTAGTAAGGAAATATCATAAGATGTTTAATTATATCTATAGTTTTAAGTAGTTTGGAAAAATAAATTAATTTTGAAAAATATTACTTCGATCTATTTTCATTTAATAAATTTTCAATATCTTTCTCCAAGTCGACTTTTCAAGTTCGATTTCTTCCATGTCGACTTTTCAAAGATTGACTTCCTCCAATTAAACTTTTCCTCTCATGCTCAACTTTTGCCAAAAAAAACCCTCAATCTTAACCCCCCATAAGAGAGCTCGACTTTAGCCCATCAAGGAAGGGCTCGACTTTTGCCATTTGTGACTTTTTCCGAAACCAAAGACTTTCTTAGAGTATGAACCCCAAATTCTGTTAACCAGTGGGTAAAAAGAGTATGAATGGTCCACTAAGGTGTAGGACTTCAGTTCACAAAAGAATCATCCCAGGTTGACACTCATGCATTCACTCTTAAAAATGGCCAGAAATTTCTTTAAAATTTGGGAATTTTCAGTTATTTTTTTTATTATCCTACGATTTTGGCAAATTAAAGTAGGCTTAAAAAGAGACCTAATGATACAGCTACGAGCATATCTTCTCCGGTGCAGAAACGGCGACGTCGAGAGCCGGTCGGCCACGACATTTATCAAGTCGACTACGTGATCAATCGCGACCGATGATCACGTAGTAATTAATGCATCCTAGACCCTGAGCTACCAGGGAATTGAATAAAAGATATTTACTATAAGAAGTTGTATAATTAAGCAGTTGTATAACTAGTTGGATAAAAGATATTCACGTAGAAGAACGTGTTTATCATGTGTGAGAAGTCACCCTCATCATGGGGTTGCATGTAACGAGATTAACCCCATGTACTGCATGGTGAGGTCGATCCCTAAAAGTATTGATATTGTTGGAATGGAAGATACGATAAATTACAACATTCTCTCTACTCTCGCTCTTTTCTTTAGACCCAGTGTAAGAGTGATAGAATTGACGACCTGATTGTAAATCCGGAAAAATTTGACAAATAAATGGTGTAGGTGGTGGTGGAGAAGCGTCAGCCAAATTGACAATAAATAAGGTATTGGTGTTACGGGATGGGCTATCTGTAGAAATTGTTGTTTGAACATCGTAATCCATTACGAATCTATGAAAAAGAAAATGTTAATGGTGAAGGAAATTGTAAATAAAAGCATAAACAAAAGAGATAGTGGAGATGTAGCTAGGAGAATGTAAAGGGAAAAATAGGCTGAGAGTAGTAGGAGACGTAAGTGATTATAAAAAAGAACAATAAATATTGTTATACAGGAGACATAGTAGAATGGATTATTGGGTTAGGAACATTGGATTCAAGAAATTCATAAATACCAATTGAAGAACAATGGTTTAAACTATTTAAGGAACAATGTTATGAACTAAATGAGAAACAATGGTTCTAACAATTTTAGGAACAATGGTTCTAATCATTTCAGAAATAATGCTTCCGCCTATTGTAGAAACAATGGTTTCAACAGTTTGAAGAACAACGTTTCTATGACTATCACAGGAACATACTACAATAGTTTGACCAACTCGAAAAAGAGTGGAGTCGACCACTTCAAGAAGATGTGCATCGCGAACTTCATCAACAACAACTATTGAAATATCAGAATGATATTTATGGACAACTATAGTTGATATATTGAGGAGATTTGGGAGATTCTAATAATTAAGGAACAATCAATGCATACATGGATTAGAAGAAGGATTTAGATATTTTATCACAAAAACAAGAACAATGGTCTCATCCATTACAGGAACGATGGTCTCACCCATTTCAGATCATTGGGTTTGAACCAATTAAGAAACACAATTTGATGATGTACAATTGTACATTCAAGGTTCGACGCACTTAAATATTTCCCTTTATATATATCATGTTGACACTGTTAATATATGGGAAGAAATGAAGTTCAAAAATTTTTATTTTTTATTTTTTAAGGCTTTACCCTTAATTTAAGGGAGCCCTTCCAGAAATTATATCATATTCTTAATCTTTCAAGGAACTAAAGAAGTCCTTCCAAAAATTTGAAGTTATAAGAGTAATGCGTGTTCTTTTTTTTTATATAGGAAATTGTTGCAATCTCACTTCTACATTTTTACAATGTGGGATTATTCTATTATCATCTTATATATATAATTATAATATTTCATATTATACATGCTAAGAAGTAAGAACTTAGAGATTCAAATATTCAATAGTCGTTTAAAAAATTAAATTTTAGAATAATTAAATATTTAAAACACAATATAGTTTTAGAGTGTAAACTGTTTTATCGACAACTAATATTTATTAATCAAAAATCATTTAAACAATGTATAGAATAATTTTCAAATTAAATTCAATTTAGCTAATTTATAAACTCTATGGGTCGGGCTTGAACTCGAGTTGCGAGCTTATAAAGTTAGGTTCGAGGTATAAACTCGTTAGGTTAGAAATTATAGTATATAATATATTTTCATATTTAATATTTAAAATTTAAATTTATTTTTGGAGGTTATATTATTTATGGACCCAGGTTTCAAGGGGATCCCTGCTCTAGTTGGAGCTTGATACGACCTAGCTTGGCTACTTCTTGCCTAAACCATTTGCCTAAGCATTTTGTAAAATAAAGAGAACTATCTTCTAAATATGAAAAATATATAAAACCTCTTTTGAAATCCCTTCTAATAAGAACAACATACCACTTGTTTTCTGAGCCGGATAGTTTAAGTTTCCGTGTATGAACTTCAAATATCGGTCCATATTCCATATCAAAAATAATACCGCTAAATAAATTCTGTTATGTTTCCTAAATATATATAATATAAACCCTAAATTGATGGTTGAAATCAACACTACACATCAAATGCCAGGAATTTTACCAATCGAGAGATCTTTCACACCTAAGAAGCAGGAACAGACATAAGAAGATACCCGGTAACATTTCATGGATAAACCAAAATTCATCATTTTATCCATGAAATTTTACCGGATATCATGGCCTTCCATGATCATTTCAAGGTAATATATGTTCAATTAAATCAAATATAAACACAGGGAGATTAGCTTAACTGGTCTCGATAGCTATTAAAGTTGTTGAAGGTCCAGGGTTTTATATATTCTCGTTGTGTATGTTATTTTCATTTAATTTCCAGTACGATATATCCCGCTCATGATATATTATATAACTCTGGTATATCACCTGGAGGTAGGTCTTTCTACTTCATATATCCATTATATATTATAAATAAAATCATATATATTGTAAGATAAATGAAGTAACTAATCTATTGATTATAATTATTATATATGGTTAAAGGTCGACATCCAGTGATATATTATAATCATCCTCACAACCATTCCAAAAGATGGAACGACATGGACCAAGGCACTGACGTCATTTGCCATCTTACCACGCGAAGTGAACCACCCTTCATCACCAACCCATCCACTTCTTTGGATCAACCCACATTCGTGTGTTACGACTTTGGAGTATTTGTACATTGATAGAGAGAACTTGATGCCAGACACTGATGTCTAGAAGAATCTCCGAGGTTTTTTGCCACACACATGCCATACTCGTTTTTGCCCAAGTCGATCATTGAGTCTGGGGGCTAAGATCATCAACGTAAGCCTTGAGAGGAAAAGCACTTTCGTTTCCAATTTTCACATTCACGGTTCGACGCACCTAAATATTTCCGTAGTGTTGGCACTGTTAATATATAGGAAGAAATGAAATTCAAAATTTTTAATTTATGTTTTTTTTAAGGATTTACCCTTGATTTAATGGAGCCCTTCCAGAAATTATATCATATCTATGGGTAAGCGATAGCCTTGTTTCAAAGGACTAAGGAAGTCCTTCCAAAAATTTAAAGTCATAAGAATAATGCGTGTTCCTTTCTTTTTATATAGGAAATTGTTACCATCTCACTTCTACATTTTTACAATGTGGGATTATTCAATTTTCATCTTATATAATTATAATATTTCAAATTATACATGCTAAGAACTTCGAGATTCAATAGTCGTCTAAATCAATTAAATTTTAGAATAATTAAATATTTAAAACACAATAAACTTTTAGAGTGTAAACTGTATTTTTATTGACAACTAATATTTATTAATAAAAAATTATTTAAACAATAGAATAATTTTTAAATTCAATTTAGCTAATTTAAAAACTCTATACAATACATAAAATTGAACATTTTTTTGCCTAATTTAGCTAATTATAAGGTTCAGTCTCATTGTGTGTATATATTTTGACTGTGATTTTTGTCCTGTAATATATTATTAGGTTCTGATATTTTACAACAAGGTAGGCATTTCTAAATCGTGTAAAAAGGTACCCTTCGTTATAAAAAATATTATAAAGGCATTTCATGATTTTAATAGGTCTAGGTTGGGTCTCGGAATTTCCTTGGTTAACCTAGACCTGGGCCAATTATGTGTATGGCTTGAACTCGGGCTTCCGAGCTTATAAAGTTAGATATGGATTTCATTTTAATTAGGATTAGGGTAATTCGTTAGTGATTACTGTTGAATTATTTTACATCTGTCCTATAATTTAGATAGAAAATTACTGACACAGGAGTATGTGAGGTACAAGTTTTTGTTAGAGTAGAGAGGGGTAGGTAGAAAAGTCATAGGTAGGTGATGAGTGGAATTTTTAGTTTATGGAGATTCGTACAAAAAATATATTAAAAAACTCTAAAAAATATGGACGGTTCAGATGAACAAGGACAACATCCAACGGCTCAACAAAGGTGAGCGTTTTTGAGCTTACCCTATGCTGAGCTTACTGGAAAAATTCTTTATATATATTGTGTTATTTACAATTAGGAAATAAATCTGAAAAAACAAAGAATTCAAGCTCACGACCCTAACTCTAACCCTAGAACATTATTGTATAAAAAGGGAAAATAGACGATATCAAAATTAGAACAACCTTATAAATAGAAACTAAAAAACTCAAACACGATTAGAAGACAGTAAAATAAGAAATAAAATTGAGAAATAAAATAGTAGAAGTCGAAACATAATTGTTCTTAAAAAATATGAAGTATAACTGAGAAATTGATGATACCCCTGGTCATCGAAACAGGCCCACACCAGATCTAGACCAATAGGCCCACTCGGCTTAACGGGTTGTGCCCAACCTATTTGCCTCGACAGGTCAGGCCCAACCGGGCCGTCTGGGTCGGATCAGACCCGAAGAGAAAAGGGATGGTTCAGTATAGTAGGAAAGTGTATAAATACCGCTAAGGGTTGAACGTAATAGGGAGAACATTTGTAATACATTAGATAATGTAATAGATAGAGATTGTCAGGTATTCATTTGATACTAAACGATCATAAATAAAACAGTAAAAAAATTTAGAACGAGAAGCAAAAAACATACACATCAAGTCATCAAACAAATTCAAAAGAGAGAGAGTGGATAAAGAGGAAATTATATTAAAACGAAGAAAAAAATAGAATAAGAAGCAAAAACAAGATGAAGAATAATATATAACATGCATGATGCAATCACACAAAAGACTATAGACTGATGAGGAAAGAGAGTCAGAAATAAATAGACTTACGAAATGGCTGACCCAGAGACAGAGTGTAACAGTGGGAATTGATCAGTCCAGTGCAGAGGAAGTGTTACGTGAAGAACTGAAACTTGTAGCAGACTCGCCAGAAGTAGCAGAGGGTTCGAGTGAACCCAACCCGTCTCGATCAGCAAGGAACAAGCGTTCTACGCGAGCTACTGATTTCACATACGAATAAAGATTAATTGAAATTGTAGTTAGTTACAGTACTAGTAGTTGTAATTCCGGTAGAACAATTTGGTATAAATAACCATGAATACAAGCTAAAAAGAAAATAATTGATTGGAAGAAAGTTTGCATCTCCTCCTCTGGATCCTCCAGGATTAGTCTCTCTCCCTCCGGCCCCATCGGGGATTCTTCTCTCTGTACGAACGACTCTCCGGAACCGCAGTCCATCTCCGACTGTCGGAATTTCTCTCTGTGTTCCGTTCTTCATCGCGACTCCGGTTCTGTCAACGATCATCGTTGTTACATTGGTGCTTTCATTGTGGACTCTTCGTCGAGTGAAACATGATTGGTCGGGAACGACCGTGTAAAAATTCAAATTTTCCAAGGCACGTCCCAAGTTTTGATTGGGTCTTCAATAGGGGCGTATTTCTGTTAATTAAATCCTGCTTGATTTTAATTGTGACATTAATAGAATTTTAAAATTGTACTATGGAAGGACGTTCTGAAGAAGCTCTGGAGAATATCCGGAATTCGTTAGCCACAATCACGGCAGACCAGAATAAAAGGCTAACTGATGTTACTATACGCCACGATCTTGCAATTTCCAACATCTGCGACGAACTAGGGGAAGTGAAGCAGTTACTGAAAGGCTTCAGCGGCAACATCGGGGGTAAAGGATTTGATCAGAACAGCAAAGGCTTAAGGTTGATCAAACTGGATTTGTCGAAATTTTCAGGTGATGATCCACAGGGGTGGTTGTACCAGGCGGAGGAATATTTCGCACTCCTTTCAATAGGAGACGAGGCAAAAATTCAAATTGCATCGCTACACATGACCAAGGAAGCTTTGGCATGGATTCGTGGTCTGCGTTGAAATAAATTACGATCAACATGGCCCAGGTTCGTAGAGGACTTGACGGAGCGATTCGGCTGCTCAGCGTTTGATGATAAGTTGGAGGATCTATCAAGGTTACAACAAACGGGGACGGTTGCCGAATATTTGGCAAGTTAGAGAACTTACTAAACGAGGTGGAGTATCAGTCGGAAGTGGCCTTAATTACGTTCTTTATTGGAGGCTTGAAGTCGGAAATCAAAAGCAAATTGAAAATAGCTCGACCCCCAACTCTAAGAAAAGCTCTAGCTGCAGCAAAATTTTTTGAAGCCAATCGGAGTGGGAAAACATGGAAGAATTATAATAAATCAGAACCCATCCTCAAAACACCACCAGCAGAAGGTCTGGCAGTTCCAATCGTGTGACGGACACTAACAATTGAAGAAAGAAATGGAAGGACGGCCAAAGATTTGTATTTTAATTGCGAGGAGAAATACAGTCCGGGTCATCGCTGTAAAGGGAAGTTGTTTCAGTTGAGCGTCGAGAATAATTACTTAACAGAAGTGGTACACAATGAACCGGAACCAGATCCGATGGCAGAAGGGTCGAATAATGACATCGAGATCAACTTGCACGCTCTCTCTGGGTCATATAATCCTAAAACTATCCGGATGGCGAGATCAATCCGAGGGCAGCAACTATCTGTGCTCATCGATAGTGGGAGTATCCACAACTTTATCCAGTTTATTGGTAGCAGGGATTATCTCATCTGCCGGGAAGTGTGCAGACAGGTGACAGAAACCATTCAAGAAACAGAGATCACTTAAGACCTATTTGTGTTAACAATGGAAGGGGCTAATGTGGTCTTAGGAGTACAATGGCTCGAGACATTGGGAGTGGTCAAGACGAATTACAAACAATTGACTATGGAATTCGATTGTGGTGGAACGGTCGTAAAATTACAGGGGAGCGTACAAATTGCAGAAGCGGGGGTATCGAATCAAGGTCTGCGTCGTATAATGGCTCACCGAGAAATCGCGTACTTCTATCATTTAGAATGTGAACCTCCGAACCTGCCTTCACAAGAAATCGAAGAACTCAGAGAAGTGTTAGAAAAATTCCAGGAGTCATTCAGAGAGCCAACCGAATTACCTCCAAACAGAACAACCGATCATCGCATTACTCTGATAAGTGGTGCCCAACCAGTAAATGTGAACCCATACAGATATTCACTGATGAAGCACGAAATCTGCTACCAGTAGGCTCGCGGGGTTACGAGAAGGGCCGGAGGCTTTGGAGTCCACGACGTGCGCTCTACATCAAATACCTGCAGATTAGGAGGGGAATCAGCGACTCAGATGTAGAAGTCGGCGATTCGGGCTCCCTGGTTGCTCTAGTGTGGAGTGTTGTGAGTCAAGGTGACATGAGAATGGAGGACCCCTAAGGACCCCTTTTATAGGGGTCTTTGAGAGGTTTCTTCATTCAATGGTCTAGGGCCCACACCATTATGCGCCCGGTTAATGGTGCCATAATGGTGTGGGCCAGCTCAAGTAACGGCTGGGAATCACCTACTCAGGTGTGGGAATCGTCTACTCAGGTGGGAATCGCCTACTCAAGGGGAATCGGCTATTCCCCACTGGAATCGGCGATTCGCCGCCGGAATCGGCTACTCCCAACTGGAATCGGCTATTCCCATATATTGACTTAAGGACTTGACGTAGACACTTTCTCCGCACCGTGGATGCCTTCCGGGGGTCCGGCGTAAAGCGAAGGAATCCTAGTCCTTATTGAAGGGTGTTGCTGGGAGTGACTGACGTAATCAGGCATGTCTCGCCATTCACATTTCTAGAAGAGTGAAATAGAAAGACTGGCGAGAGAAATGCTACAACAGGGCCAAGCATCAGCCCCTTCTCATCGCCGGTCTTGTTAGTCAGAAAAAAAGATGGGTCGTAGAGGTTTTGCGTCGACTACCGGGCTCTTAATGCCATGACCATCGAAGATCGATTTCCCATCCCTATGATGGATGAATTAATTGACGAATTTCATGGGGCAAGAATCTTCTCTAAACTCGATTTAAGGGCAGGTTATTATCAAATTAGGATCAGAGAAGAGGACATTCTGATGACGGCATTTAGAACCCATCATGGTCATTACGAATTCACCGTAATGCCATTCGGGTTAACAAATGTTCCTGCAACGTTTCAGGCAACCATGAATAATCTGTTTGAAGCTTACCTCCGGAAATTTGTAGTTATATTTTTCGACGATATATTGATTTACAGTCGTTCGATGGAGGAACATCGGCAGCATCTGGAACAAGTTTTTACGATATTAAGTTCAAATTTCTTATTGGTACGAAGAGCTAAGTGTTGTTTCGGAGCCACCGAGCTAGCTTATCTTGGCCAAATCATTACCACGGAAGGCATTCGGCCAGACCCGGTCGGACAAGGTCTCGGCAATTGAGTCATAATGGCCAGTTCTGAAAACCGTTAGGCAGGTACGCGCACTTTTGGGGCTAACAGGATATTACAGATACTTCATCAGCCGTTATGCTCAGTTGGCAGCTCCCATTACCAATCTATTAAAAAAAACAATTTTCGATGGAGTACAGAAGCAGAGGAATCCTTTGAGATACTCAAAAGAACGCTAATCAGGGCTCCGGTCCTGGTTTACCCAAATTTTGAACTACTGTTCGTATTGGAGACAGATGCGTGCGAGGTCGGGGTAGGAGCAGTATTATTACAGCAAGAGCATCCAGTAGCGTTTTACAACAGAAAGCTATCGGCATTGAGACAGCGCGCGTCCACTTACGCAAAGGAGCTGTGGGCCATTACAGACTCCGTCCGACGCTGGAGACACTACCTCCTCGGCAGAATATTTACAATTTAAACAGACCACCACCCACTGAAAAATTTAATCAATCAAACAATACAGACACCGGAGCAACAATTCTTTTTAATGAAATTACTGGGCTATTCGTTCGACATAGTTTATAGGAAGGGCAAAGAGAACATCGCGGCAGATCACTACAAGATTCCTGCGTTTCAGCGACGATCAAAAATCGTCGCTGAAAGTCAAAAATCGTCGCTAAATTGGTTTCAGCGACGATTATTGATCGACGCTAAAGCTTCGTTGTAGGTCGCCTCGCTAAAAAATTAACGACGATGTTGGATATCGACGCTAATTATCAGCGACGATGTGTCATCGTCGCTGATGTAATCCCATACGCGCGCTATTTTTTGGCGCCAAAAAATAGCATCATCGCTGAATCGTTACTAATATTTGAAAAAGATTATCGCCATATCGTCGCTCTCAATAAATTTTAATATTCCCTGTCTCAACTTATCGTCGTTTAATCGTCGCTTTTGTTAAATTTTAATTTTCCCTGTTTCAACTTATCGTCGCTCAATCGTCGCTAAAATAGAATACAATAAAAAAAATGTTTTATTTATATGGTGCTCATTTAGAGCCTTACTATTCAATCACACCTGTAAATACCTGCAAATACAATTCAACCCTAAATACAATTCAATACCTGCAAATACAATTCAATTCACACCAATCAAATACATTCAATCGATCACACCAATCACATACATTCAATCATATAAATTTCACATATTGAATCACAAATGAATCAAAAATTAGATTAAGTGTTTATTAGAGATAATAGAGTTATAATAGAAATTACAATTACAATTACAATAGAGTTAAGTGTTTCAACTACAATAGAGGTAAGTGTTTTACATTTTTTTTGTTGAACAATATTGGAAATATCTAAAGTCTTACCTTTCGGTCGAGGTATCGAATTCAAAGTAGTATCTTCTTCCCAATAATTTCTCGATAATGGAATAAGTTGGTTCAACTGAGAAGAAACAGAAACATTACTCGATGATGGACGATTCGGGTCGTTGCTTGTAGCATTAGTCTGAAAATAAATGAAGATATTCAAAAATTAATAAATTTAAAAATTAATTTAAAAACATTTATTAAACTCACATGTATATTGTCAATTAACCGTTGTTCCATCATTTTAAATCGTTTTTCGTTTTCTATTTCGAACGCTTCCATTCGTTTTTCAACGGCTTTGGAAACTGCTAATTCAAATTCTTCAGTGTTGTGCTTCTCAGTTTCCTCATTGCTCATTTTCTTTCTCTTCTTATTTGATAACATAGAGTCATTGCCAACTCTAAATCCCAGAATGCGCCCATTTTTCTTTCCCTTTGATGCTTTCAGCCAAGGTCCAATATGATCGTTTTTAAACAGAGGCTTCATATGAAATGTAGTTGAACCTTGAGACAATAAATTTTCGTCTTCACTATCGTCATCAGAATCAGAATCACTGTCTTCTTGTCTTCGAAGTTCTTCATTCAAAGTTTCATATTCGGCCTTTACGAAAATCAAATAAGAAAAAATAAATATATTATGAATAATTAATAAATGATCACTCACCATCATAGTTTTTCCTCTATCATTTAACGGCGTATGAGTTGACAAGAATGCCTCTTGAAATGACGGTTTTCGACCTAATTTGAGACTCTATACGAAAAAATCTAGTTAAAATAATTCATAAAATATTTTAATTGAAATGAATTTAAAATATAAACTTACTAATGCATGAGAGTTGGCTTCAAAAGAAGCCGATCCACCCTTGTACACCAAATAATGGTCGTTTTTAGTTCGATTTGCTGAATTCTTTTTAGATTTTTCTACGAACTCTTGTACCAAAAACTTGTCCGTCATTAGTCCCCATTTTTCTTTTGTTATGTATGTTGGAGGGAAATCTTTGCAAGTCTCGTCAAGTTCTGAGACACCAGCATTTCTCTTTGCATCCAGTCTTGCTTTGCTAAGCCATTTTGGATAATTAATAATCAGGTACTGATTGAATGCATTCCGAGCACGGTCTTGGTCATCAAATTTAAAGAATTTCTACACAGAAAAAATTATTGAGTTATTTCTCAAATAATCAAATAAATTGAACGCGTATATAGAAGACATACAATCACATAACATACCAAAAATTTATCCCAAATTATATCTTTATCCTCATCGCTTCATTGAGCCCATGTGATTTCTGCTCCTAGAATAAATCCTTTAACCAAACAACCAATTTGCTTTCGTATATCATTTGGAAATCTTCTGTAAGTTAAATTTTAAGTTCAATTAATATAATGAAAAGAAAGTGATTTGATTATTTGATTTTGAAATGAATTACATACCCAGGTTGAAAAACAACTCCAGGAAATGGTGTTGAAGGTTGTGGAATTCCTTTTGTAAATTTTCTAATACAACGACGAGCTGATTCTACCTCATTGTCGACAGATTGTCGTTGTCGACGTATTTGACCACGCTTACGTCCTTGTCCACGTGGCATTTCTGGAAAAAATCATGACATAATTCTATTAACTATAACAAAAAAATATCATCACATAAAAAATTATTATATTTTGAACTAACTTACAATCATACTAAAATCCTTCACCGTCATTTATAAATTCATTATCGGATTCGATATCTACATTATCTAATTCAATATCGTTGTCAACATTTGTTTCTTCAAGAACATGATTTACACTCAAAGATACATCATCAATCCTTTCATCGTTGATTGCATTCACATCAAATTCATTAAAATCGTCTTGATATGTATCTAAATCTTTTTCTGAAACGTCAATGACATCTCGAGCTTTTGTTCTAAGCACCATATACCAATCGGTTGATTTTCAGGATACATTAGGTATATAACAAACTTGCTCAGATTGCCAAGAAAAAATAAACGGCTCGTATGTTTTTTGCTTAGAATGTGTGTCAATTGACACTGTTTTGAACATCGAAAATCGAAAATCATACCAAATACAGTTAAACATCGAAAATCGAGTATCATCACCCAGAAATTCAAGTTCGATAATTTCCTGAAGAACTCCATAATAATTATCTCCATCATCTCCATAAGAAGAAGTCCCACGAACCATGACACCACAGTTTTGCGACGTTTTGCTTTTGTCTTCACTTTGCACATGAAATCTAAATCCATTGGTAATATATTTTTTATAACATGTAACTTCTCTATGAGGACCTTTCGAAAGAATATGAGGCTCAGCTCGGCTCGGGCTCAGCTAGGGCTTGGCAGGCTCAGCTTGGCTCGGCTCGGCTCAGCCCAGCTCAGCTCAGGTTCAGCAGGCTTAGCTCGGGCTCGGCAGGCTAAGCTCGGCTAGGCTCAGGCTCAGCTCGGCAGGCTAAGCTCAGCTCGGCTCGGCTCGGGCTCGGCAGGCACAGCTCGGCCTGCCGACAGAATTTTTCTAAGGTTCTATTTTTTTAGGGAAATTAAAAGTCATCTACTTGTAAACAATGGAAATAAGAGATTATTATCTGATTCATGGGATACATAAAAGATTTTCTTTTAATTTAGAAAGAAAGAAAAAAGAAATTTATTACATGGCTTGCATTTTATTTATTACATGGGTTGCATTTTTAAAAGATTATCATGGGGTCGGAATTCATGGGTTGCATTTTATTTATTACATTCACATCATATTTATTTGGATTTTTAAAAAAGAAACAAAAATACCTATGAAAGTCGCCAACAATAGATGAGGAGATGAAGATATGCAGTCAGGCGGAAATTTGGGAATGTAGATATAAAATCTGAAACAAGAAGACGAAACAAAATTATAAAATTATAACTTGAACTAATAATAATAAAAGATAAAACGATACCTATCTAATAATCCAATATCTATTTGGGCTAATCAAATATAGATTTTTGGTTGTGATTCATTCAATTTTTTGAAATGAAACAACAGAATACATTCATTATTCACATCTTAAAATACCTTACTTGCCTGGTCTGATTTTTGGATGGACACCCTCTAAATAAGTGTAAAGTCGTACAAAGTATAAAACAAAATTTTTTCATAAATAAATTTTAGTTACGCATACTCATAATAATTTTGTTGTACTTACATTTAATAATATAATACATCCCATATCAATCAAACTTAATATACACGGTAAAGACACTCCATTGGGTAAATTTTCGACAACGAATAGTCCTTGAATCACATGATTGACAAGCCAAAGGATGTAGAGATCGTCAATACATCCCTTTGATGTCGGTGATATAGAACATAACTTGGTGATTTCAGATAGTTAGGAAGTTACAAGCCCCAATTGTCATAGTTAGAAAATCTTATTAATAGAGGTAAGGTCCAACTGAAAATGGTCTGAATTCCAAGAGATACAAGTTATATATGAGTGTAAAAAATTAGAAGAAATAGAAGAAATAGTACCAATGTCGATGTGGAGATCAAGAGATTTGGAGAGGAAGATCGCCGGCAGTAGCTAGAAGAACGTGGAGATGAAGGTTGATCGCCGGCAGTAGATCATCAACAATATAAGTCGTCGGCAGTAGATCGCCGGCAGTAGAACGCCGGCAGTAGATCAATGGCTACGGTGGAAAACCGGAACAGAAGACGCCGACGGAGATTTGGAGATGAACTCGCCGGTGATTTGGAGAGATTTTGGGAGATTTTCGTGGATTTTGGGTTTGGGGGAGAGGTTTAGGGATTTAGAAAATTGGGGGGAGAGGTTTAGGGATTTAGAAGAATTGGGGGAGAGATTTAGGGATATTTAAATTTTTAGGGATTTATATGTAATTAAACTTAAAATTATTAAGAGAATTTTATATTTTAGGGATTAATCTTTTGAAATTTTATAAATTGGTCCCCAATTATTAACGACGATAACATTTAAATCGTCGCTACTTATTACATCTAGCGGCGAAGATATCGTCGCTAACATCACGCGTTTTCATCAAAATCCTTCATGAAATTTAACGACGATCCAAAATCGTCGCTGTAGACCTCTTTTTTTGTAGTGGATGCTCTGTCGCGGCTACCAGCTGAAGAGGATCTTAACTTCAAAGCAGAGTTAAATCGACTAGCATCTGAACTGGTAGAGGAGTGGGTGAATCGACTCCAAGAAGAAAATAAAACTGATAAATGGATCAAGATGGTCCGAGACCAATTGGCGAGCCAGACAACACGTCCAGGGTTCGTGGTGCAGGGCGAATTTTTCATGTTTAACCTAAGATACTGCATTGGACCGGAATCGGGTTTGAGAAAGAAAATCCTAACGGAATTGCATGGATCACAACTTGACGGCCATGCGGGGTTTTATCGGACCCTGTATCAGGTGAAGTTCCAATTTTTCTAGAATGTTGAAGAAATTCGTGGCTGAGTGCAGGGTATGTCAACAGACTAAAATACCGTCGATAAAACCCTTGAGTCTACTACACCCACTCAGTATCCCATCGGCCGTTTGAGAAGAGGTAAGCATGGATTTTATTACAGCCTTTCCGGTGGTACGAGGACATTTAGTCATCGTGGTGATAGTCAATCGGCTATCAAAATATTGCCACATTGGTAGCTTACTGGAAGCATATACAACAATGTCAGTGACCCAATTCTTCACGGAAAATGTAGTCTGTCTACACGGGATACCTTCCAAAGTATAACCGGATCGGGACAAAGTCTTTATCAGTAAATTTTGGAAAGAATTACTTCATCAGAGCGGAACAACGATCAACATGTCCTTGTCATACCACCTGGAATCGGACGGGCAGACGGAGATCGTTAATAAAACGATCGAAGGGTATACCTGTGGGAAATGGTTTATGACAATCCATGGGGATGGAAGGAAATGTTACCCTTGGCCGAGTTATTGTATAACACGGCGTACCGCCACAGTATCGGAACATCTCCGTTTGAAGCAGTATATGGCCGGCAACCTCCGACGATAATGCCCTATCAAGCAAGAGATTTGAGAGTTGAGGCAGTCGACCAAGAACTAATATGAAGGAAAATAAATTTGGGGGAATTAAAAATAAAACTACAGCATGCTCAGGAACGGATGAAGAAATATGCATATAAGAGGCAGAAATTTTGGGAATTTCAAGTCGGAGAGTGGGTCTGGGTAAAGCTTAAACCGTACCAACAGAATTCAGTAAACAATCGGACGTGCACAAAATTGAGAAAAAGATACTAGGACCATACAAAATCATCAAAAAAATCAATGGAGTAGCATATCGCCTAGAATTTCCAATCAGAAGTAGCATCTTCCCAGTGTTTCACATATCCTTACTGAAGCCAGTGGTGGGAATAGTAGCTGCCGAACAAAGGATAGAATTACCTCCGACGACGTGGGAATCACATCCCATAATAGTTCCGAAATCACTAGTGGGATACAGGCTCATCACACGCAAAGGCAGGAAAACAGAGAAGGTATTAGTAGAGTGGAGAGGGTTATCGACGTCCGAACAAATATGGGAAGACTTAGAATGGGCAACTCACCTTGATGACGAGGAAAGTCATGTAACAGTTGGAATTGATCAGTCCAGTGCAGAGGAAGTGTTACGTGAAGAACTGAAACTTGTAGCAGACTCGCCGGAAGTAGCAGAGGGTTCGAGTGAACCCAACCCGGCTCGACCAGCAAGGAACAGCGTTTCACACGAGATACTGATTTCCCATACGAATAAAGATTAATTGAAATTGTAGTTAGTTATAGATATTAAGTTGTTAGTAGTTACAGTACTAGTAGTTGTAATTCCGGTAGAACAATTTGGTATAAATAATAATGAATACAAACTAAAAAGAAAAATATTGATTGGCAGAAAGTTTGCATCTCCTCCTCTGGATCCTCCGGGATTAGTCTCTCTCCCTCCGGCCCCATCGGGAATTCTTGTCTCTGTACGAACGACTCTCCGAAACCACAGTTCATCTCCAACTGTCGGAATTTCTCTCTGTGTTCCGTTTTTCGTCGCGACTCCGGTTCCGTCAACGATCACCGTTGTTACACAGAGTTCACAAAAATGCCGATGGACAAAAGTTCGATATTCGACGACTGTCCGGTTACTAAACGAATCGAACCTAAATTTTAAAATAAATCTGTTTAATTAAAAAAATATTTAACGAACGAATCGAATACTATAAATTTTAAACAAACCGAAATTGAATAATTCGGTTAATTAAACTAATCCAAACCTAAGAGTAAGTTCGGTTTTTTAGAAACCAACCCAATTAAGCTCAATAAAATAAATGATTAAACCTATTAATTAAAAACCATGATAAATAAACCCTATTAAAAATCTACACGATTTTCTTTTTTGAATCCTCTGGCTAGGTTGGTTTTCTCAATCCGCGTCATTTTCAAACTACTAAAATAAATACAACTTTAGAAGAGTAAAGTTCGGGGGTGGTGAGTCGTCTGGATCCGCACCATTCAACGACCTGGTGGTAATCGCGATCGGAGTAGATATTTTGTCTTGTTTTTACCTTTTTGCCATGGAGCCCCATGTCCCGTTGCCCCGGTCATATTTCGGGGCGTGTCTCGAAGCAGGGCGAAACCCGGACGGGTCGCCCCGGTCTCTAAAAAATAAAAAAATAAAATCCTGACCCTGGTGTGATTTACATTACTGTTTACATTTTTAGCCTATTTATTTCCTATTGTTGTTTGTATATTTAGTAATATTTATTTCCTACAATATTTATTTACAATTAATGTATTTTTTTTTATCAATGGATTTTGAATATTTAATAATTACTACTTACGCAGCTACTACGCTTACTCGTTTAGGCACATAAGAAATTTATTAAATATTCTCAGAATCTAAACATTGATTTTATATAAACCATTTATATATTGTAATTTTATATTGTAATTTTTTTACCCCAGGTCGCCAGGTCCGGGGCAGGTCACTAAGGCACCTGACCTGTCCTGTTCCGTGCCCCGGTCGCCGGGTCCAGGGTAGGGCACTAAGACACTTGACCCGCCCCGTTATTTCCGGAATGAGATGGATACCGGGGCAGGGCCGCCCTGCCCGCGACTCGTCTCGTTCTCACTCCTATACATGGAATTATTTGCATCGATTAATAAACCATCCTTCCATTTAGAATAGGGATGAGAAAGAGGCGGGTCGTCCCGATCCCGCTCCGGTGGTAACGGAGCAGGGTGAAACCCAGGCAGGTCGGTTTTGCCTCGTTTTAAAACAAATAATTTTTTAATAAATTATATTAGATATAAGATTATTAAGATTAAAAATTTAAACTTAAGTTTGAGCCTTTAAACCTTATATCTATTTTAGATTTACTTTTTTTTACTATTAAAAATTATGGTAAATAGTTGACGTATTTAAAATTTTAGCTTTACTTTTTAAATTATTTTTTATAATTTATACTTTTTTAATTATTTTTAATTATTATAATTCCATGCGGATCGCCCCATATCATTGCTCCGGTCACCGTGTCCGGGGCAAGGCATCAATTAGTGAACAAGTTTACAACACTATGCTAGTGTGTACTGATACTCTTCTATTACGTGTACTTAGTCATGAACATGTTCACCATATTGTGCTAGTGCATGTGTAGTATTGCTATTGTGTTCTCACTTAATCTAAATCACACTCAAATCCTGTCCACACATTTCACCTGATGAAATCTTGTGAAACGCATTTTTTTAACTGGTTGCAACCGGCCACTCTATTTATTTCTCTCACATGAAGTCATCATTGGCTTTTTAAATTATTATTTTCCAATCTTCCGCTAATGTTGTCTTTTTTGTTTTCTCTCCATTTTGTTTTTTTTTCTTATTCGTGAACAAGTTCATAACACCATATCAATGTGTAGTACGTGACACACAACTATTATGTGTACTTAATTGTGAACAAGTTCAATACATTATGCATGCTAGTGTCTACTGCCACACTGCCAGCGACGAATCCAGGATTTTTTTGAGGGCTAATTTTAAATCATTTAACCAAATTAAAAAAAAAAATCAATCCAATTTTTTTCAACGAGGTGCTATATTTTAGGTTAGGATTAGGGTAAATCTTTTTCAACATATGTTACTAAAATATCGTTCAACCAAGCATCATCCATACGATTGCGACAATTTGATTTCACAAGATTCATTGCTGAAAAAGACATTTTCACTGAAAGAGTCGCAACTGGTAATGTGAGTGTTAATTTTAACAAACGAAACATCAAAGAAAATACGATATCTTTTCTCTTCTAGATTGATTTTTAATCCTTTTCAATGCAAATTCATGTTGGCTTGGTTGACATGGTTTTTTTTGCAAATAATATCATCTTCTTATTTGATCTCGGTCATTTGGATGGTAGCCGATCATTTATTTTCTTACGCAATCCCGGATCAGATGGTAATTTATTTACATCGAGTGGCTCTCTAGATGGTTGTGGATTAGATGATGGAGTTGAAATTGGTTATTTATCTAGATCTTTTTGATAGTACAAGGTCCAACACAAAGACCATAGTGCCAAAAGACGTATCCCAAAGTATCTAATACGTAGAGGAGGGGGGAGTACTGATGATACAGTATCCCGAACCTGGTCACAACCTACCAGCAACTAGAAGTCCGGATAGCCTAAGATGAGTTAAGGTACCTATTCTAGGGTTGGGGAGGTCCCAAGTCGAATCCTAGGAAGATCGACTTTCCTGAGGATCGACTTCCCTGGGATCGACTTCTGAATAAAGTCCATCACCAGGAAAGTCGACCCCCAGAAAGTCGATCTCTGGAAAGTCGATCTCGGGCCCCGATCTGATCAGTTAGGCAGTTAGACGGTTACTGCCCAAATGACCAGATTACCCCCATAAGAACCCCTATAAATAGAGGGCACCCCCCACTCATTAGAGGCAGGTCATTTGGAGTAGAAGAATTCCTAGCGAAGCAGAGCTCTGTGCACTTGAGTTCCGGTCCGGTTTCCCGCGGAGTTCCCCGCTTGGCGTTTGCTTGCACGTCTTGGAGTACTGGTCGGGTTTCACCCCCATCAGTTGGCGCCATCTGTGATTCAAAGATACTCACGACAAAAGCTCCTCGACTTTTTCGGAAAAAGTGATCGACTTTTTTCCAAGTCGCCAGCTAGGGAGTCTTGCGAGGAAATCAGCCAACAAGGGATCAACTTTCCAGAAGATCGACTTTTTTCTTCCAAGGAGAAAAGTCGATTTCTCAAGGAGATACGCTTTCAGGCTACGACTTCCAAGGAATCGTCCAAGTGCACAAGGGATCGACTTTTCTGAAGATCGACTTTCTCCAAGCAAAAGTCGAACACTTTTTTCAAGAAAAGTCGAACACTCCAGGATGGTGGTAACACGAAGCACTTCCCAAGGAGGAGGAGCAAATTCTCAGGAGGCGCCAGAGCAACAGCCTGGCAACTCAAAAACTAAAAGGCCAGTGGGTCGACCACCCAAGGGCAACAAGAATAAAAGGACTCCCACGGGACCTGAGGCTGAATCCGAGGGTGAGCCCGAGCAAACTCCCCAAGTTTCAGCAGGAGGGGAGAATCTGAACATCACGATTCAGGCAATAGCTGAGGCCATCCGACTCCTTGCTGAGAAGGAGAAACCTTCGGAAGAACAACCTCAAAAGGAAAAATCTGTGAGCAATAAGGAAGCAAGGGCTTCAGCATCAGAAACCACTCACGGATTCGTGAAAATGCCCATAGAGGAGCTGGAGAAAATGAAGGAAACCATAGCAGAAATGAGCAAAAAACTGATAAATATTGAGAAGTCCAAGGCATCAATATTTCATTCAAAGGCACAACAGGAGGTGACAAGCCATAAGGCAGCACACTCCAGTATACTGCTACCCCGCAAGCCAGAGGAACAACCTAAACCTCCTCCTAGAAAACCCGTATACGAGGAAAGCACGGGAGACACAGAAGGAGGAGAAGGAGGCGAAATCCCGAACTGGCTAGTGGATATGGAAGCATTACATAAATCACTGATGGTAAAACCAGCACCTCTAAAATTCAAGCTACCCAGGCTACAAATATATGATGGGAAAATGGACCCAGTAGACCATATAAATATGTTCGTAGGAGCAATGCAATGGGCCACAACAAGGGATGACATCCTGTGCAGAGCATTCCCGGGAACATTAAAAGGGCCTACATACAGATGGTTCGTCGAACTACAGCCAGGGAGCATAACAAGTTTTGAAGACTTGAAAAAGAAAATCACTGCCCAGCATTGTGGAAACACAAGGGTCAGAAAGGGCACGGAATCGTTATTTGCAATCAAACAGAATAGAGATACGCTTCGGAATTACACAACTAAGTTCACAGAAGCTATGCAGAAAATCTCTGACCTAAACACAACAATTGCAATATGTGCATACTCAAAGGGGCTAGACATGAACACACCATTAGCAATAAAGCTAAATGTTAGTAATGTAAAATGCATAGAAGACCTGCTAACAAAGGCCCAGAAATATATAAATTCTAAAGAGTATGAAAAAGAAAAAGAAAGAGGTGTCATAAGCAACAAAAAAACATATGAAGCACCAAAGAAGAAATATCAAAAGTTTGAAAAAGGAGAACCATCCTGGAGACCAAAACACGATGGAAAGGTCTACCAGAAATCTGAGGAGTTTAGAAAATCGAAATACCCAAGGTATGAAGACTTGGGGTTTACGGTTTTCAGCACTCCAAAGGAGGAAATCTACAGCAAAGAAAAAGGAAGAATAAGGTTTCCTCAACCAGAAGAATTAAACCCTGCAACAAAAGGGGCCCGGACAAGGGAGAACAGATACTGTAAGTTCCACAAGGACTACGGGCACAACACAGAAAATTGCAGGGAGCTAAGCACTTTCCTAGACATACAGGCAAAGGAAGGAAAGCTTAAGCAATACATAAACAAAGTAGAAAGGGAGTGACAAGGTCGCAAGGACCCAAATAACAAGGGTAAGCGACAGCGCTAAAAAATTCCCGACTCAGGTACTGACCACAAGAGGAGGGTAATAGATTAAATCTTCAGCGGGGGATCGGTAGGAGAAAGCAGAAAGTACTCGCAAAAGTTAATACACGAGCGAGGGAAGGAATAAGCTTCTCTGAGGAAGATCCAGCCCACACAAAGATACACCATTCATAAGTCTCAATAAAATAGACAATAGCACACTGTACCTAGTTACATTCAAAAAATAGACCACAAGGCGGAACAACTAACTGTGCTCACTCTTGTGGCATTCGCATGGGAGGTAGAACAGATTCCAGAGGGTCAAAAACAACTCAGCTGATGCCCTCAAAGGGGGGGGCAGAAAGAGGCACTAGTTGACTCAACATCTACACCTCCGTGCAATCCGATCATAATACAGGCAGAATACTGGAGAAAACCCTTAATAGAATACATTGAAGGGTAGAAACTCCCAGAGAACAGGAATAAAAGGCGTAAATTATAAACACGCATTCCAAGATGCTGCCTAATTAGTGACATTCAGCATAAGAAACCCTACGATGGAACTCTAATGAAAATGTCTTAACAAATAAAGGGCAATTCATTATAGAAAAGATACATCAGGGGGTATGCGAAATATATCAAGGGGAGAGGTCTCTAGCCCAAAGAATAATAGGGTAGAGGTACTTCTGGCCCACACTAAAGAAAGAGGCAATCTTACCTGCAAGAAAATGCAAGGCATGCCAGATTCACAAAAGCATACGACTAATAGGGGTAGTAAGCCCCATCCCCTTCGCAATGTGGGGGTTAGACATTTGGGACCATTTCCAGTATCGACAGGTCAGGCTAAATTCATATTTGTGGCTGTCAATTACTTCACCAAATGGGTCGAGGCACTAGCTGTACCCAAAATAACTCAAGGAGCAGCAACAAAGTTTGTCTTCAAGTGCATAATGTGCAGATTCGGTGTTCCAATGCATATAGTGACAGATAATGGGACACAGTTTACCGGTGGGGAGTTTACGAGATTGTGCGAGAACATGGGCACTAGAATCCATTTTTCATCGGTATACAGACCACAGGGTAATGGGCAAGTAGAGGTCACAAACAGAGTCATTGTTCAGGGACTGAAGAAAAAGGTCGAACATGCCAAAGGTTCGTGGGCAGATCTACTACCAGAGATCTTGTGGGCGTATAGAACCACTTAAAATGTTATGTTTAAAGTATTATGCCAAAAGGAAATCTTACAGGTTCATGTTTATAAGTTTTGGCTCATAAACTTAAAAATATAAATTACTATTGAACACAGGGAGATTAACTCAAATGTTATTTTCATAAGGAAATCTTTAACATATGTTTAAAATCTCATAAGTTACTAATAAACATAACATTTTAACATAACATTTCCTGTAAGATTTCCTTTTGGCTGATAAGTTACTTATATTTAAAATCTCATAATTACTTTCATATGTTGGGTATAGGTATTAGGTTCGGTAACATAAACTCCTAAGATCGATCATTTACTGAGGAACCCATCTAACTATTGACACGATAATTGATGGTATGCCTGATGTGTATGTATACCGACTACCTTTGAACCAACCTATAAGTTGGGTATATATAGGTGTTCTCCCCCTCAACCTAAGAGGTCATGCAATTGGGATAAAATAAAAAATAAAAATACTCTACTTTACATTAGGTCTCTTTTTAAGCATACTTTCATTTGCCAAAATCGTAGGATAATAAAAATATTCACCGAAAATTCCCAAATTTGAATTTTTTTTTTGGCAATTTTTAAGAGTGAATGTCTGAGTGCCAACCTGGGATGATTCTTTTCTGAACTGAAGTCCCACACCTTAGTGGACCATTCATACTCTTTTTACCCACTAGTTAACAGAATTTTGGGTTCGTTCTCTTAGAAGGTCTTTGGTTTCGGAAAAAGTCACAAATGGCAAAAGTCGAACCCTTCCTTGGTGGGTTAAGGTAGAACCTTTTTTGGGGCTAGAGTCGAACCGGAAAGGAAAAGTTTAATTGGAGGAAGTCAAACTTTAAAAAGTCGACATGGAAGAAATCGAACTTGAAAAGTCGACCTGGAGGAAGATATTGAAAATTTATTAAATGAAAATAGATCGAAGTAATATTTTTCAAAATGAATTTTACTTTGCCAAACTACTTAAAACTATAAATATAATTAAACATCTTATGATATTTCCTTATTAATAATAATAATAAAAAATAGGAAGGTGCAATTGTAAATTTAAAATAAAAGATTTGATATGAGAGGATTCATTAGAATCTTTAATATTAATCTTTATTCTAAAAAATCCATATAAAAATAAATCAATTAATTAAAAAAAAACGACTTCTTTCCATATTTTGGAAAATCATTTCAATATAAATATTCAGACTAAATTCATGCATGCATTTATATGAAGCTACACAAATGACGAAAAAAGGATTATTACTTATACTCAATGGTGATAAAGTCTTTCATCAACCTTCTTCATCAATATCAAGGATTCGGAATGTAAAATATCTCATGAAAAATTGGCGACCAAGACCTAAGGCGACGATTCTTGCGATTAAAGCTGACGAATGGACCGGTAATGAAATATTTGATGTAAACGATATCAAACAACTGTTTGCTAACTGGAGAATCTCTAGCAATGGAAACAATGTATACGAGAGATTTGAAAAGATATTGAGATTTAGATTTTTGAATTCATGAAAATTGAAGTGACTAAAATCCGATTACAAATTGATAGTCAAATCTGTTCTCGCAAAGGGCACGGGGTACTCAATTGCTATAACAGGGTCAATTTTGCGAGGTTTCCCCCAACACACAATAGAAAGCTAATTCTAGTCGGCATCGGCTCCAACCCACCGTCGGCAAATACGGTTATAATGTGGTACCCGGACTCTGGGGCAACCACGCATATCACAACTAATGGTAAGATTCTTAACTCATCGGAAAAATATAGTGGACTGGTGAAAGTGGTGGCCGCCAATGGCGAGTCAATGGTCATTTCCGACTTAGGTAAATGCACAATGTTGTGCAGAGGCAAAGAATTTCAGTTGAAAGATGTAGCAGTAGTCCCAGAAACGTCTAAGAATTTACTCTCCATTCATCAATTATGCACTAATAATCCTATCTCGGTTGAATTTGACAAACAGAGGGTAAGGATTCACGACCTCGCTACTAGAGAGGTGATAGCGGAATGAAAAGAAGAAGGCGGGCTGTATAAACTACCAATGAAATCAACAAATCATCTAGAAGCTTTGTCGAGCGAGAAGGTGTCCGGTGAATGATGGTATGCTAGGCTTGGGCATCTCAACAAACAAATGGTTGAAAAATTAATTGATAAATCTGTACTTCCGTCAAACTGTAATACAATATTGGATTGCGACTCTTGCTTAAGAAATAAATCGTATGCAATGCCACACAAAATAAGTAATAAAGTGTATGCTTCTCCGCTTGATTTAGTGTACACAGATATTTGGGGACCTACTCCGGTAATTTCTTCATAAGTTTTTCTCTATTTGGGGACAAAGAACGCTCTGTTTCTAACCCAACAGCAATACCTGGTGAACTTGTTAGAGAGCTGCAACCTTACAAGTTTAAAACCGTCGACTACACCGATGCTAGCGGAACAGGACCAGTTCTAGGAAGATTCCCTGATCGAAGAAGCAACAGAGTAAAGAAGAGTCATCGGATCGCTACAGTACCTCACGCTAATCCGACCAGATATACAATTCGCAGTAAATAAACTGGCATAGTTCATGTCATCACCAAGGCCTCTACATTGGGTGGAGATGAAGAAGATTTTACGCTACTTATCCGGAACGCAAAAAATTGGCATTACTCTGTCCACGGTAACGAATTTCTCTTTGACCGGCTACTGTAATGCCGATTGGGGGGGAGACACCATCGATCGAAGAAGCCAAACTGGAATGTTAATCTATCTAGGGGAGACTATAGTAAGCTGGTATTCACGGAAGCAAACCACGGTGGCCCGTACAAACACCGAAGCCGAATATAGGGCAATCACAAGCACGGTGGAGGAACTAGAATCAACAAAATCATTGTTAACAGAGTTAGGTGTAACGATTCCAACACCAATGAAGCTGCTCAGCGACAACTAGGGTGCAACATTCGTAGTGAACAACCCAATCTGCCATACAATGTTGCGTCACGTAGCGATGGACTTGCATTTCGTTCGGGAGAAGACAGACGCAGGAAAGATAGAAATCGGACACATTCCAAGAAAACAACAAGGAGCCAACATACTAACAAAGGCATTAAAACCAAATCTATATCAAGATCTGCGAGTCAACCTCGTCGGAGAATCCCCACTGGGTTGAGGGGGGCGTATTGGAATAACTACTAACTGATAAGAGTTAGTCAACAAACTAAATATCCTAACTACTATTAATTAACTAGCTAGTATGTAACTAGTATAAATAACTATAGTATCTTCAATACTAAATCATCACTTTCTACTCCACCATCTGATTCATCACCGTTCATCTTTCTGGCCATCATCGTGTATTGTCCGATAACTTCCATTACCTGATACATGACCTTCTGCTCCTCTATCGGGATTCCAGAGAGTATTGACTGTCTATTTCTTTGCAATAGACAACTGTCTTGCGCGATGTTCCGGTGGAGAAGGGTAGATATTTTCATTGTGCCTATTATGACACGTGATTGCCAAATGCCCCTTCTTGCCGCAGATTTGGCAAGATCTAGAGACACATTCTTTCTTGTAGGATTTCATCATATTTATAGACGAGAAAGCTTGAGTCAAACCACGAACTTTAATTTAGTATTTCTCATTTCTTGATTTATGAGGAGTACTCATATAGTTTGAACTGTCATGGTGGCGAGCTGGGACGAAATAACAACCACGATTGACTCAAAATCAGAGTTAAGAACTCCGATTGCATAACTCTGAATCAGAGATTACTACACTCCCTACAGAGAAGGTAAGCCTCCATTGACAATTCGCCTTTCTCAATTGTCTACAGTTGATGCCGAATCTACAAAATCCTTGAGCTGGATGAAGGAGCATGGATCTCTTGTAATGTGGACCCTACTGATGCTGAAGAATCAAGACTGGCTACCTATGATAATACACCTGATGATAGTGTCGAAAAGATTCAACCACGAATTATCTGATCTTGTTGGATCTTAAGATCGTCGTCCAGCACAATCGTGCCTTCAACATACGTTAGAAGATCGTAATTGCGCAAGTGGGTTCTGACCTGTGCTTACCAGTTGAAGAAGTTCTCACTGGTAAGTTTCTCAGTATTCGCCTGCTTGATCTTGACCAGTTTGACCTGCCTGAGGAAGTTGTCAGTGGAATCAGTCACCATGCCTGATTACAGAAGCAAGAACCTCGGAGGTGGAGAAGGAGAAATAAACACAAACGACCCAAGATCGAAGAGTCTAACTAACGTCTGATACCATATTGTAACTAAATCGGAGTGATTGATTCTATTTTCACTTTTTCATACAATGCTCATTGCAGTTTTACTATTATTTAGTTAGTTACAGGTAACCACAGGTTGTTAGTTTAACCGATCTGGGTTAGATTTGCCTAATCCGTAACACCCTTGAAGCTGTCAAGATTTCCTTTTGGCTCATGTACATGATTTACGCATAAGTTACTTTCATATGTTGGGTATAGGTATTAGATTCGGTAACATAAACTCCTAAGATTGATCATCTACTGAGGAACCTATCAAACTATTGACACGATAATTGATGGTATGCCTGATGTGTATGTATACCGACTACCTTTGAACCAGCCTATAAGTTGGGTATATATAGGTGTTCTCCCCCCCAACCTAAGAGGTCATGCGATTGGGATAAAATAAAAAATGAAAATACTCTGCTTCATCATTAGGTCTCTTTTTAAGCTTACTTTCATTTGCCAAAATCGTAGGATAACAAAAAAATTCACCGAAAATTCCTATATTTGAAAAAAATTATTTTGGCCATTTTTAAGAGTGAATGCCAGAGTGCGAACCTGGGATAATTCTTTTCTGAACTGAAGTCCCACACCTTAGTGGACCATTCATACTCTTTTTACCCACTAGTTAACAGAATTTTGGGTTCATTCTCTTAGAAGGTCTTTGGTTTCGGAAAAAGTCACAAATGGCAAAAGTCGAACCTTTCCTTGGTGGGTTAAGGTCGAACCTTTTTTGGGGCTAGAGTCGAACCTGAGAGGAAAAGTTTAATTGGAGGAAGTCAAACTTTGAAAATTCGACATGGAAGAAATCGAACTTGAATGTCGACCTGGAGGAAGATATTGATAATTTATTAAATGAAAATAGATCGAAGTAATATTTTTCAAAATGAATTTTACTTTGCCAAACTACTTAAAACTATAATATAATTAAACATCTTATGATATTTCCTTACTAATTGCAGTAATAATAATAAAAAATAAAAGGGTGCAATTGTAAAATTAAAATAAAAAGATTTGATATGAGAGGATTCATTAGAATCTTTAATATTAATCTTTATTCTAAAAAATCCATATAAAAATCAATCAAATGATTAAAAAAAATGATTTCTTTCCATATTTTGGAAAATCATTTCAATATAAATATTCAGGCTTCATGTTAAAACTCTCACCAAACAAATGTAAAATAACCTCTTATTCATCTAAGTCAAGAAAGTTCAGGCAGGCATTTGTATGAAGCAACACAAATGGCGAAAAAAGGATTATTACTTATACTCAATGGTGACAAAGCCTTTCATCAACCTTCTTCATCAATATCATGGATTCGGAATGTAAAATATCTCATGAAAAATTGGCGACCAAGACCTAAGGCGACGATTCTTGCGATTAAAGCTGACGGATGGACCGGTAATGAAATATTTGATGTAAAAGGAGCGGAGGTAATGAAATATCTGATGTAACGAGCGCCGACTTACTGACCAAAATTCAGTTAAGGAAGGTATCTCGTTAGATTGTCAGATACGTTTCATTGAGATGAAGAACTTGATGAATATCAAATTCGATTAATTTCAAAATTTTGTAAAAAATAATGTCCATTAAATATTATATCTAGCTATTAAATTAGGTTTGATATGCATTTGTACATAATATATTATAACGTTATTTCAATATGTATATTATGCAAAGTTGATAATCAATTGTAATATTTCAGATAATAAAGCATTTTTTTAATGAAAATTCTTTGGTATGGTTTATTTAATTATTAAATATAACAACAATTTATCATTTATTAGTTTAAAATAATATTAAATACAAGTTTGCATGCTAGATAAATCGTCGATTCTCTTCAGATGACTTGACTTAGAACGGCTTAGTTAGAACTAGAGGAAGTGCAACAGAGGTTGAAGAAGGTGTTACAGATGGGGGAGGAAGTAGAATGAATTGAGGAAGAAGTAGGAACGAGTTGGATCCGGAGTGGCGATGTACCCGACCCACCGTTCAAGAATACTTCATCAATTATTAGGATCGTATTTGTTAGTAGTTATAAGGAAGTTGTGGAGTAGTTAATTGTAATTAAGAGTTATAAAATTAAGATTCAAAAGAAATAAAAGATATATATCATTGAATTTGCTAAGAAAAATTTCCCCGTCTCAGACTCCACTCTTGGAGATTTACTTCCTTTCTTCTTAGGCTTTCTTTGGAAAGATTGCGTTTCCATTTCAGTTCGTTGGAATTGCTCCGTGAACTCACTCCGACGACTTACCAGATCGAAACAGCAAATACATCATATGTTTCGTTTCTCAACAATGCATCTGCAAATACAATGTGCTCTTTTTCTCTTAAGACTCCAGGGTATATTACTTTTCCACAATTAACTTGAAAATAAAAATCCTGCAGTTACTGTGCAATCCATTATGAGGAGGTTCTTTAATGGCTCACTTTAGAGTTATAGGAGGTACCTCTCTCTGCATGGTGCCTGCACGAACGTGATCGACCTTGGGAATGGCAAGAACACATATTGGAACTTTGGCTCTTAGACTTCGAATCCTCCCGACGCTCCTCGGAAACTCCTTACTCCCTCACCGCCACTTGTTCTTTGAGGGTTCTGAGCCTGCTCTACTATGAGAAGCCTTAGATTCCATCTCCCTTTCCTCCAAGGGAATAAGGGCTCGTTACCTTCCTCCATCACTTAATTCAAACTGTGTATTCGTTTCACATCAAGTTCACCACTGATGTAAGGTATCTAAGATCCAAACACACACTGACAATCACCGAAATCCAACCCATTGCCCAGTGCTCCCAAGTCCCTATTTATAGGTTATATCATGGGACCTTCACCTTTCGAGCCGACTCCGGCCCTTACTTTGTAACGGCCAGGGTCCACCCGAAATGGCACCTGGGTCGACGAGTAAACAAAGTCAATGGTGACAGTGGCGCGGAACGGGACAGATCAAAGGCGACCCCTGTGGAATTTTAAATTTTTTATAAATTATAAATTATAAAAAAATAATTTAAAAAGTAGTAAAGCTAAAATTTAAAATGGTTAAACTTTTTTACCTTAATTTTTAAAAATAAAAACAAAAGGTAAATCTAAAATATACATAAGATTTAAAAGCTATACTTAATAATTCTATATGGCTATTAAGGGTGATAACGCGGCGGGTCGCTGGCGGGCAGGCACGTCCTGATATCCGCTCCATTATGGGAAAACGAGGCAGGTCCGGGGCAACCCTGCCTGAAATTATTAAAATAAAAAAATTTAAAAACAATTTTAAAATATATATTATAAAAAAATTAAATCTAAAATTTAAAATGGGTAAACTTTTACCTTAATTTTTAAAATTTTAAATTTTAATAATCATATATCTAATATAATATAATTTAAATTAATGAAGAAATAATTTTTTCAAAAATCGGGAAGACCCGCCCGGGTTTCGCCTTGTCCCGAGACCTGTCCCGGAATATGACCGGGCAACGGGGCAGAATATTTGCCCCGCCCTCGGTTACCAACGGGGAGCGGAACGGGGCGACCCAGCCCGTTCTCACCCTTAATGGCTATATCTAATCTAATATTATATTATTTATTGAAAAATTATTATTTTTAACCTGGGCGACCCGTCTGGGTTTTGCCTTGCCCCAAGACCCATCGCGGAATATGACCGGGGTGGCGGCGTACAGGGCAACGGGGCAAAAAAAATAAAAAACAGGTCAGAATATCTACCCCGTCCCTGGTTACCACCAGGACGCGGAACGGGGCGGGACCGGGACGACCCACCCGGTTCTCACCCCTACCTTAATAGTTCAAAGAAGAATTACTTTGTCAAAAAATTATTATCTATAATTAAATCAATTGAGGGTTTGTTTAATAATCAATGGCTAGGATAAGTTCTCAAATAGTGGGTTTTCACATGAATTTCTCCTTAAATATATAAAACTCACATTCACTACGAAATTTAATTCGAAAGTTAACAAAAACTACGGGGATAAATTTGGAAAATTCTGAAAATTTACCGCATTAATTAGAATTAGTGAAGTTGGTTAAGTTCTTTATTCGTTAGTGTAAAAAGTTGTTAGTAAGAGTATTCGATTAGTTAGATTTGTGTTCATATTCCAAACTCGATAAAAGCTACCCTCTTTCCATCTCCCAAATGGAAAGTCATACATATAAATTCTTGTTATCCAATGAATTTCTTGATGGGGCTGGATTTTCGTTACCCAAAAATTAATTTTGAATTGTAAAATTATTATAAATATCTGAAATCAAAAAATCATATTTGATTAGCCCAAACAGATATTATATTACAAAAAAAATCAGGTGAGAACCCATCTTTTGGATTCTCACATGAGAACCTCATCTCAACCATTCATTTTATTCTGACCGATCCTGACCGTTGATTATCCTCTCTCCTTTTGTACCGTTTTTTTAATAAATTTATTTTATTTATTCATTCCTACTCTCTCACCTAATAAACTATGTCAGACTAATTTTATTTCCTCTCTCCTTCCCATACTCTCCCTACGTACGTCAGGTTATGAAATTTTTTCTCTCTCATGCCATGTATAGTGTCAAATTTCCAATGTCATGTTTTGATTTTTCTTTTCTCTCTCCCTACGTCTTCGCTCCCTTTAATGTCGGACTCTGTTTTTTATTCTTCCTACGTCTTCTCTCCATCCGACGATTGATATACATTTTTTTTCTTCTCTCCCTCACACCTTTCATTTCTTACTCTCTCACGATTTCTCTTTATCACAATTATTTTTGTTCCCCTCCCTGTTACCTTGTGTATTTTTCCCCTCCCTCTTACACTCTTTCTCTCTCCGTCTGTTTTTTTCGCCTCTTCTTCCGTCCTCTTTTGTACTTCTCATTTTTCTCTATTACTTCTAATTCTTCTTTGAATGGTCACATCTCCTTACTTTTATTCTCATTTTTCTCTCACCTTAGCTCTACCTACATTTGGCTTTTTCAGTGTACTACCATAGCTGCACTGCTATATATATAAATGTTTTTTTCTGCTAATATAAGTCTTTCACGTAAAAGTCATATTTCCTCCTCTCTCTCTCTCTTATTCACTGCCAAGACAAACCTTTTTCTTTCCAAATCGTCCTTCACATCTCTCCCACCTTACTCGGTATTTCCATTTTGTCACAACACCCTTACTTCCTTTTTCTTGGGTTTTTTTTTCAACGTCTTTTTGGACGATCACAAAGATAGTTTTTGACATCCAAGATTTATTACGTCTATGACCATTGAGAAAGACACTATGAGTTTCTTTAAGACAGTTATTTTCCTTTTATTTCAAAAGGAGATGAGGAAAAGCTTCTTCTACCATATTTCAAGAGGAGATGAGGAAAAGTCTTCTAAGGTATTTCATGTGTTTCACATCACTTTTGCTAATGTTTTTTTCTTAAATGCCATTTTTTTGCCCTAAATTTTTTTTTTCTATTCAAAGAAAATTAAATATCTACCTATTCTGTCTTTAGAAACACAATCCGTGTTATTTAAACTCAATATTAAAAAAGGTAATTCTACACCGACATGCACATGCCATCGATTTTAATACAACGATGTCTCATGCTCTCATCTTATACATTATCTAATTGTCAATGGGTATCAAAGTTTACCTAACGATTTGAAAATGTCTATGATGATGCACGAAATCCGCTACCAGTAGGCTCGCGGGGTTGCGAGGAGGGCCGGAGGCTTTGGAGTCCACGACGCGCGCTCTACGTCAATGTACCTACAGAGAGGAGGGGAATCAACGACTCAGATGTGAGAGTTGGCGACTCGGGCTCCTTAGTTTACTCTGGTTGGAGTGTGTGTCAAGTTGTTGTGAAGGGGATTTGTTGATGAATGAGAACCCCCCAAGGGCCCCTTTTATAGGGTCTTTGGGCCGTTTCTCATTCATTACCCGTGGGGCCCATGCTATTATGGTGCCCTATTAAAGGTGCCATAATGGCGTGGGCTAAGTCAAGTAACGGCTGGGAGTGGTCGACTCAGGGTGAAGCCATCGATTCCCCATGAGCCAAGTTGGCAGCCTACCAGAACTGACCAACGAGGCCTGGAATCGATGGCTCACCTCTGGAGTCGGCGACTTGGTAGTCCCAGTCGTCGATTCCCAGTATTGACTTGAGTACTTGACGTAGACACTTGCCCGCAACCGTGGATCTCTCCGAGGGTCCGGCATAAAGCGACGGAATCCTAGTCCTTGTTGAAGGGCGTTGCTGGGAGTGACTGACGTAATCAAGCATGTCTCATCAGCCTAGGTGAAACAAACTATGCAAGACTAACAGAATAGCTCCATCTCTTTCAGAACCTGACAATCCTTTGTCCAAGTATACAGTAATGTCACAGACACTGATGAATTATGCGAAGATGGGACAACCTCAACTTGATATACTATTCAAATATGGTGAAGAAGTTTTTCAGAAACTGAATGACACTATAGTCGTTATAAATTTATATTTTAGAACATCAATTACAAGAACCAAAAAACCGAAGAATATACTAGTTTTGATTGGGCCTCCGACGAAGGTTAAAATAAAAGGAAATGATAAAAGTAGAAGACCAAACAAAATTGATGCAATGCGGATGAAAAGCCCAAAGGAAATATATCGCGATCCAGCGGCTAAGAAAAATGATCTTTATTTATTTTGTTTTTCAGCAATATGTCATTTTATGATTCAAAACCAGACTAATTAATATTCATCATGTCTATTGTTATCTTCTTTTTTAACTCAGATAATATCTAATGTCCTTTTACTAATATCAGTACTTAGACGGAACATCTAATCTACCCATTACGTTAACTTGTTGCATACTTCTGCTATTATGTTTTATTAGAATTATATTAAAATCATATTGGGAAACTACCTTTAAAATCCATGGTATCTAAAAATTTCAACCAAGTCCAATATATATTTCCTAATCCATATATATTCCCTAATCTATTTATTACCTTAAATACAATATTAATTACACCAACCAATCCCACCTAAACCCATATCGTCGTTGGGACTAATATCTATATATTAGAATCACCTTAAGACAAACTTTAGGTTTTTGAATCATCTTGCTGGTCTTTGAATCATCTTCTTGAATCCAATATGTCTTCTGGGATCTTGCTCAACTTGTCATCTGGAATCTGCAATATGTTTCTACAGCATTCAATCGATCTGATCAAGTCATCTATACGTCTGGTGATTATTCATCTGATCTACTCATCGTTTTCATCATCTTCAGTTCTCGCATCCTGCAATCATCTCAAACATCTCAGATCTGTATAATCTTTACTTTCAAGTTATCATCATTCGTAAGTTATTGCAATACATTGCTAGAATAATCATACATCTTAGTTGCAATTCTAACATGGTATCAGAACAGTAAAAGATCTTTGCCAATCATACAACAATAAGTTTTTTTCATCATCTTTAGACTCTTTTCAGAGACTTCTTTTTTAGCTTCATGAGAAGATACTTCCCATAATTTGGATCCACTTCACCATCTCCACAATTAATCCCATCAATAAGTTGTTGTGTATACCTGTTTATATCATCTGAATTCATACTCGTAGTAGTATCTTCACTCACATCATCACAACTTACATCATCCCCTGCATCCTCTATATCAACATTATCTTTCATCTCAGCTGACTTGCATCCTTCATCCTTCATATCAGAGGTCTCCATATATCTTACTTTCTTCACACCTAGGAAAATCAGATCACATTCATATCACAAATCTGTTAAAATACCACAATTCATACTCATCATAATTTTTTTTTTTAACATTTCTTTTACCCATACAGATATTTCATTAAAGTTTGTTTTCAAAAGAAAGTTTTTTTTCCAAAAGAAAAAGTTTTTTCTTCAGTCCTAAGACATCCTCCACTTAGTTAAGAACTCAACTGTAGACGAGGAGGATACTCCCCATCCCAGACACCAAGGTCCAGAGCCTTGTTCTTATAGTGAGCCCTCAGCTTTGCCTTCCATCTCCTACGCCTTAGTAATCTCACTGAATCATTCTCTTCACATTTAAAAATACAATAATCATCACTCTCTCTAGCCATTTCACCATCACTGAGTCCATAAATACCACCAGCCCCTTCATCAGCATTCCTGTCCTCATCAAAACCATCAGGTTCCTCATCATCAGGATTTTCATCAAGTGGCTGAGGTCCCTCATTTGGATCATCATCCACAAAATCAGGATCTTCATTATTCCTCATATAATCCACCCACCAACTCCTAGGATCATCAAGAACTCTACCAGCCCAAGCTACATTCTTTCAAGCCACACGATCAAAAGGTGGTTGATAAGCAGGAAACAGTCTTGGAACAACTACATGATCTACACACTCCATAGCAATTCCACCTATATCTTGATATTTTATTTCAGCATCATTCTCACCATCTGCATTTATTTTTTCAGAAACAAAATGTCAAATGAAAATGTTATCCAAACATATTCAGACAACCCAGGGATTCAGTTAGTACCATTCAAAATGGATGACAACAACTGGAATATTTGGAATGCACAGTTTGTTATAGCTGTGGAATCCAAAAACAAAGAAAAATTCCTAACAGGTGAAATAGTCACTTGATGAAGGACGAAATATGCTACCAGTAGGCTCGCGGGGTTATGAGGAGGGTCGGAGGCTTTGGAGCCCACGACGCTCGCTCTACGTCAAATACCAGCAGAAGTGGAGGGGAGTCGGCGACTCAGGTATGGGAGTCGGCGACTCGGGCTCCTTAGTTTGCTCTGGTGTGGTATGGTCAAGTGGGAATGACTTGGGAGTAGAGGACCCCTTTTATAGGGTCCTGGGGACGTTTCCCTATTCATTAGCATGGGGCCCACTCCATTATGGTGCCCAATTAAGGGTGCCATAATAACGTCGGCCCTCCCAAGTAACAGCTGGGAATCGGCGACTCAGGTATGGGAGTCGCCGATTCAGAGGTGGAGTCGTCGACTCCCTTGTGGTCAGGTCCTCGGTCTACCAGACCCGAGTACCCTGTCTGGAGTCGGCGATTCACCCCTGGAATCGGTGACTTGGTAGTCCCAGTAGGCGATTCCCAGGTGTTGCCTTGAGTACTTGACGTAGACACTTGCTCCGCACCGTGGATGCCTTTCGGGGGTCCGTTGTAATGCGACGGAACCCTAGTCCTTGTTGAGGGGCGTTGCTGGGAGTGACTGACATAATCAGGCATGTCTCACCAGTACTCCCCCCTGAAGAGAGTACAAGAAACATGCGTGTATCGCCAGTATCCCCCCCCAAGTAAGGTGATCCGCATCAAGGCCAAAGCGACAAGATGGGATCGAATCATTGCGGCCACAGCGACACAATGACTCAGTTATCTATGCACTATCAGATGGATTGATTCACTATTAGAATCTAGTTCCAGGCCAACGGAACAACGTGTTTATAGTCCAACTCTGATCAGAAGCGACTTTTGCTGTGTCATCATCAAGGCCAAAGCGACAAGATGAGAGGGAATTATTAAGGCCAAAGCGACAAAATAATTTTTGTCCATTAAGGCCAAAGCGACAAAATGGACCGACTCACTATCAGAGCCTGATTCTGGCCGAAGCGACAGAATGCGTGGATTCTGGCCGAAGCGACAGAATCTAGTTCACTATCAGAACTGATGTTTATTGTCCACCCTGATCAGAGAGACTTTATGTCCGCAACGACGGTTACCCCACCGAGGCCAAAGCGACAAGGTGGGTCGAGATCATTAAGGCCAAAGCTACAAAATGATCTCCAAGTCTATCAAGGCCAAATCGATAAGACAGAAGAATTATTGAGGCCGAAACGATAAAATAATTCTTGGTCCATTATGGCCAAAGCGACAAAATAGATCCGATTCTGGCCGAAACGACAGAATCATACCTGCAAAATAACCATATCAGTCTAAAGGATATATTTATTGATTTACTGACCTTGCCGTGTGGAACTGCCTCTCATGTTTCTCCTCCTTATGCTCAATAAATCCTTGATTGATCTGGCCGAAGCGACAGATCTATCATGCTCAAAATGTGGCAGTTTCTGGCCGAAGCGACAGAAGTGTCGGGAAGAGCTTATGATACACCCCCAGAGTTCGACGACTTCTGGCCGAAGCGACAGAAGTGCTGTGGAGAGCTTGTGATACTCCCCCCTTGAGGTCATTAAGGCCAAAGCGACAAAATGACCTCTGGTCTATCAAGGCCGAAGCGACAAGACAGACCGACTCACTATCAGAGCCTGATTCTGGCCGAAGCGACGGAATCTGTTGATTCACTATTAGAATCTGATTCCTATCAAGGCTACAGATTCACTATCAGAATCTGATCCTGGCCAAGATGACGGAATCTTACCTGCAAAAAAGGAAACATCCTGCAAAGCAACTAGATCAGTTCAAAACGCATATTTTATTTACTTATTGAACTTACCGTGAGATTTTACCTTACTTGATGCCTCTCTTTTGCTCAAATTGATCCTTGGTAAATCTGGCCGAAGCGACAGATCTTACCGTGCTCAATTTTTGACGACTTCTGGCCGGAGCGACAGAAGTGTCGGGAGAGTTTGTGATACTCCCCTCCAAATTTGACGGCATCTGGCCGAAGTGACAGAAGTGTCGGGAGAGCTTGTCATACTCTCCTTCGAAATGTGACGACTTCTGGCCGTTTAAATTGTAACTAAGGCCCGAAACTAGATTCACAAGTCGCAATTTAGCCACTCTGGACGTAAATTGGACTCTGCTAACCCTATTGCTAGCCACTCAGGGCATAGTCTTGGTCGTACTAATCATAGCTCAGCCTACGGTTAAATTTGCGGATAATTTATACCTCCAGATTAACGTAGAGTTACAAGAGATAGAGCAAACGACGAATCGAAAAATATTCGACACTCGAGGGTTACCCTGCAATTTGAAACCCTGACACTGGAGAGAGCTTGTGATACTCCCTCTCGAATTTTTACGACTTCTGGCCGAAGCGACAAAAGTGCCGGGAGAGCTTGTGATGCTCCCCCTTGAAAACATGCACTTGGGGCAGTTTTGCTGGTTTTTTACCCTAAGTCGGCGATTGGGAGCCCCAATCGGCGACACCTATGGTTTGGGTAACTGCAGGGGGTATTTTGATTTTTACCCATGTGAATCGGCGACTCCTATGGTAACTGTCGGATCTTTTTAGAAGATCCTTGAGATATTTGGACAATATATGGGGAATATATGCAAAATCTCCAAATAAGGGAATATATGCAAAATCTCCAAATAAGGAAATAAATCGGCGACACCCTTGTGGAGTCGGCGACTCTGGCGTGATATCGGGGATATGGAGATCAATTTCCGATCTTTTTTTGTAATTTTCGGATTTTCTAGGGGGTTTTTGCAATTTTCTCAGGGGCTATAAATAGTGGAAAGCTTTCCCTAAATCTCACAACACTTTTCCCCCTTTCTCGAATCGCCTAAAACCCGAGATCCTTTTGTCGCCGATTTCTCAGTTGTTTTTCTTTGAATCGACGACTCCCATTGATGAAGCACGAAATCTACTACCAGTAGGCTCGCGGGGTTGCGAGGAGGGCCGGAGGCTTTGGAGTCCACGATCCGCGCTCTACGTCAATGTACCTGCAGAAGGGGAGGGGAATCGGCGACTCTCTTGGGAGTAGGTGATTCAGGCTCCTTGGATTGCTCTAGTGTGGTATGTGTCAAGTGGAAATGACCTGGGAGTAGAGGACCCTCAAGGACCCCTTTTATAGGGTCTTGGGGGACGTTTCCTCATTCATTAGCGTGGGGCCCACCCCATTAAGGTACCCTATTGAAGGGTGCCTTAATGATGTGGGCCCACTCAAGTAACGGCTGGTAGTCGGCGACTCAGGTATGGGAGTCTCCGATTCAGAGGTGTTGTCGGCGACTCCCCATGATCTAAGTTAGCAGTCTACCAGAACTGACCACGAGGCCTATAGTCGACGATTCACCCCTGGAGTCGGCGACTTGGTAGTCCCAGTCGGCGATTCCCAGGTGTTGCCTTGAGTACTTGACGTAGACACTTCCTCCGCATTTGTGGAACTCTCCGGGGGTCCGGCATAAAGCGACGGAACCCTAGTCCTTGTTGAAGGGCGTTGCTGGGAGTGACTGACGTAATCAGGCATGTCTCACCAGTACTCCTCCCTGAAGAGAGCACAAGAAACATGCGTGTACCGCCAGTATCCCCCCCAAGCAAGGTGATCCGCATCAAGGCCAAAGCGACAAGATGGGATTGAGTCATTGCGCTCACAGCGACACTAATGAATCCGAGTAGTCCATGCACTATCAGATGGACTGATTCACTATTAGAATCTAGTCCCAGGCCAACAGAACTACATGTTTATAATCCTACTCTGATCAAGAGTGACTTTTGCTGTGTGGATTCTGGCCGAAGCGATCTGTACGATGAACGTGTTCCGCACCGTGGGAGCTCTCCGGGGGTCCGGCCAAAGCGACGGAACCCTAGTCCTTGTTGAAAGGCGTTGCTGGGAGTGACTGCCGTAATCAGGCATGTCTCACCAGTACTCCCCCCTGAAGGGAGCACAAGAAATATGTGTGTATCGCCAGTACCCCCCACCAACCAAGGTTCAGTGTGTGTGATCTGCACCAAGGCCGAAGCGACAAGATGAGATCGAATCATTCCGCCCAAAGTGACGTACTGATTCCGAATCCATTAAGGCCTAAGTGTCAAGAATGGATCGAGTTCCAGGCCACGGAAACTCTGTTTATAGTCCTTCCCTGATCAAGGGCGACTGCACTGTATTTATCAAGGCCGAAGCGACGAGATAAATTCCGGCCAAAGCGACGGAATCTGATTCAGGCCGGAGCGACAGAATCGGGTTCTAGCCAGAGCGATAGAATCGAGTTCTAGCCGAAGCGATAGAACTAATGTTTATAGTCCACTCTGATCAAGAGCGACTTAAAGTCCGCAACGACGGCCCCCTTCAAGGCTTAAAGCGACAAGATGGGTTGAGATCGTTAAGGCCAAAGCGACAGAACGATCTCTAGTGTATCAAGGCAAAAGCGAAAAGATAGATCGACTCACTTTTGGAGTCTGATTCTGGCCGAAGCGACAGAATAACACCTGCAAAAAAGAAAAACATTCTGGCCAAAGTGACAGAATAATACCTGCAAAGAAGAAAACATCCTGCAAAACAACTAGATAAGTCTAAAACGCATATTACTATTGACCAATTTAACTTACCGTGTGATTTTACCTCTCGCGATATTCTCCCTTTGCTTTAACCAATCCTTTGTGAATCTGGCCGAAGCGACAGACTTACCGTGCTCATGTTTGACGACTTCTTTTCCGGAGCGACAGAAATGTCGGGAGAGCTTGTGATACTCCACTCTGAATTATGACGATTTCTGGCCGAAGCGACAGAAAAGTCGGGAGAGCTTGTGATACTCCCCCCTGAATTATGACGATTTCTGACCGAAGCGACAGAAAAGTCACTTGAGCTTGTGATACTCCCCCTCGAAGTTTGACGATTTTCAGCCGAGGCGATAAAAATGTCGGGAGAGCTTGTTATACTCCCCCCTGAAGTTTGACGATTTCCAGCCGAGGTGATAGAAATGTCGGGAGAGCTTGCGATACTCCCCCCTGAAGTTTGACGATCTCTGGAAGGAGCGACAGAAATGTCGGGAGAGCTTGTGATGCTTTCCTCCCTAAGATACTATATGATATCCTAAGTCGGCGACTTAAAGTGTTAACTCGGCGACTTAGCATTGCGGTTGTTTTTGAGGAACCTGGAGGTTTGCTGTCCTAGATCGGCAACTTTCTTATAAACTCGGCGAGTCTTAGTATGAGCTGGCGGATCTCTTAGAGAATTCTTAGGATCTTGGGAAATATTTGCAAATTTTCCAAATATGGGAGTTTTCCCTTCGTATCCCGTGATTTTTGCCCAAACTCGCCGAGTCATGTGGATTTGGAAATCAATTAGCGATTTTCCTTCGCGTAATTTCTAGATTTTCCGGGGGGGTTTTGCAATTTGTCCAGGGTCCATAAATAGTGAGTTGATTATTTTAATCCGCACATCACTTTCCCTAATTTGTTTTTAAACCCTAATCCCTTGCTAAGTCGCTGAGTCTCTTCCTAACTCGCCGACTTTCACCACAATCACCAGAACTTCTTTCCAAGTCGCCGAGTCTAATCTTAAATCGCCGACTTATGGCAGACCAACCGTCGCTTCCTCAATTGACCATGTCGGAGACCGAGGCTCTGGTCGCCGACATCCTGAACAGCGATGTGGATGAAAGCTTAGCAGGGGTGCTCAACACCGTCGAGTCTCCGATCCCCTCTCCTTCGCGCGGTGGGTCGGAGATTCCGGCTGTTGATGCGCCGCAGAACGCCAAGTACTTTGCTACTTCCCGCGAGTTGCTCGGGCTAACTTCTGAAAACTCGCCGAGTTCTATCGGCAAGTTTGACGGATGACTCCCTGGCTCTGGTCGTGGCAGGGCCTTCTGTTGAACCGGGCGAGATTCCCCCGAGTCTTGCAACTAAGTCGGCGAGTCCCCTTGGGAAGTCGCCGGCTAAAGGCAAGGGGGGTTTCCCCATTTTTAAGAGACCTCGCCGAGTGATTACACTGGGATCGGCGAGTTCAGCACCAATATCGGCGAGTCTGGACCCTAAGTCGCCGATATTGCCCCCTAACTCGGGGGAAGCATTTGAAGAACCCATCCAAGTGGTGGAAGCTGATAGGCCGATAGACGGATCTGAGAGGCCTAAGAAAAGAAAGAGAAAACACCCCAAGCATGCAAAGAACACTTCTTGCGAGGGTAGTGCCCCCATTCCTCCTACTTACGGGATGGGTGGTAGAGGCAAGACGCATTTCCCCTCTGTGGAGGGTGTACGGGTACCTGAGCCCTTTGACTACAATCAGGAACTGGAAGTTGACCGCGGCCAGAGCCGACGCCGCACAGATCCTGCTGACGGATCGCAGACTCCTCCTCCCATGGAAATGGACAAGGACGGAGACCACGTGAACCTCCCATTTTACGAGGGAGTGGAGAACCATACCGGCTACGCACATTGTGAGACCTTGCCGGGTGGTGAGATCAGATTACTACCCCTCAGTGACACGAACGAGGGGTCCTTTGAAGAGGTATCTGTCAATGCACCTCTCGTGCCTCAGAACGAGACTGTGCACCCATTTTCAATAACCTCTGCACTCGAAGCCCGAGAGATTTTACGCAAGATTCGCATATCCGGGCATCTGCGATTCTGGGGGTCGCGATATCAGCCCGCGTCGGGTTCCAAGCCATACCCCGACTCTACTTCAGACACTTCTCCATGCTACCTATTCCTGCGCTGATGAGTGAAGTGTTGCTGAAAGGGTGGGTCTCGCTGTCGCAGATGCAGGCAGCGTTCTATGTTTATCTAAGAGGGTTCTCCAACATCTGTTGGACTTTGAATATCCCTGCAACTGCCGCCTTGTTCTTTTGGTTCTTTAAGTTTGTCAAGGCACCCGCTTCCGAATCAGGTCGGTTGGGGTTGGCGAAGCAGTTCAGCGGACGTGAGCTGATCGTAGAACTCCCCACTAACTATGGGCCACAGTGGAAGAGCGAGTTCTTTTTCATTGATTCGACGTTTGTACGCGGGAGTCGCGAGAGGTTGGCCAACGCTCGCCGCGTACATCTAGATGTTCCTTGCGCCCTGACCAAGGCTGAACTGAAGCACGTGAAGAAGATCTCTTCTGCTCTTGCTTCTTTCGATTGCGGGCAAGGAGTTCCTTTCGCTTTATGTCAGCGGGAGGATTTTACATTTTCTGACGTGACACATTATATGCGGTCAGAGGACCCTTCTGGGAATCCAATCAAGAAGAAGAAGGGCACACATCTCTACCGCGAGGCGGTCTTTCCACATTTGGCCGTGAGACTTCGCGGCGTGAAACTGATTCGAGAGAGGAAGGCCCAAGGATCTGGCCCTCGCAGTACCTTCGAGACTGGGTCGAGCTCGAGGTCTGTTCCAGAATTTGCCCCCTTCAGGACTTCTTTTGACTATCTGGGCTTGTTCGCTGATGAAGGGGTGCGAGCGAGGGCTGCCCAGTTGCTTCTGACAAAGCCTGGGGATTGGATACGCGAGGAGCTCACTAAAGCTCTATCTGCTGTAAGTGACTCGAAATCGCTTTTTATTTATTTATTTATATATTTTTTAATTGTTTGTTTTTTGTTGTTGTAGGCCGCGTATCTATCGAATGCATCGATTAGGATGCAATCTTGCGACGACACACTCCGCTCCCAACAGGAATACGACAAGCTTGATGACAAGTATCAAGCTGTCTGCAAAGAGGTGTGGTCGATGAGGAAGACCCTCCAACAGAACAAAAAGTTGGAGGAGAAAGCTGCTGAGCACGAGAATTGTTAGAGGTGTCGTGGAAATTGTTGTTTCCACTGTACCCCTTCCTCTCAAACTTAGGCTTCTTGAAGCTAGACGTCCCAAGTTCAGCTACCTTGTTCTCATCTTCCTCTTCCACCTCAATGTATAATTGAGCGCGTTGGAAGAGGTCGGTGATGAAGCACGAAATCTGCTACAGTAGGCTCGCGGGGTCGCGAGGAGGGCTGGAGGCTTTGGAGTCCACGACGCACGCTCTACGTCAATGTACCTGCAGAAGGGGAGAGGAATCGGCGACTCTCTTGGGAGTAGGCGATTCGGGCTCCAAGTATTGCTCTGGTTGGTGTGTGTCAAGTGGGAATGACTTGAGGGTAGAGGTCCCCCAAGGACCCCTTTTATAGGGTCCTGGGGGACGTTTCCTCATTCATTAGCGTGGGACCCACCCCATTAAGGTATCCTATTAAGGGGTGCCTTAATGACGTGGGCCCACCCAAGTAACGGCTGGGAGTCGGCGACTCAGGTGTGGGAATCGCCGATCCAGAGGCTCAATCGCCGACTCCCCATGAGCCTAGTGGCAGTCTACCAGAACTGTCCACGAGGCCTAGAGTCAGCGATTCACCCCTGGAGTCGGCGACTTGGTAGTCCCAGTCGGTGACTCCCAGGTGCTGTCTTGAGTACTTGACGTAGACACTCCTTCCGAATTTGTGGAACTCTCCGGGGGTCCGGCATAAAGCGACGGAACCCTAGTCCTTGTCGAAGGGCGTTGTTGGGAGTGACTGACGTGATCAGGCATGTCTCACCAGTACTCCCTCCCTGAAGAGAGCATGGCAAAACACCTGTGTACCGCCAGTATCCCCCCCCAAGCAAGGTGATCCGCATCAAGGCGAGTAGCGACAAGATGGGATTGAGTCATTGCGCTCACAGCGAAACTAATGGCTCCGCGTGGTCCATGCACTATCAGATGGACTGATTCACTATCAGAATCTAGTTCCAGGCCAGTGGAACTACATGTTTATAGTCCTACTCTGATCAAGAGCGACTTTTGCTGTTTGGATTCTGGCCGATGCGTCAGAATGCATGGATTCACTATTAGAATCTGATTCTGACCGAAGCAACAGAATGCGTGGATTCGTTATCCGAATCGGGTTCTGGCCGAAGCGACAGATCGCATGGATTCACTTTTAGAATCTGATTCTGGCCGAAGCGCGAGAATCTAGTTCACTATCAGAACTGATGTTTATAGTCTACCCTGATCAAGAGCGAATTAGTGTCCGCAACGACGGTTACCCCATAGGCCGAAGCGCAAGATGGGTCGAGATCATTAAGGTCAAAGTGACAAAATGATCTCCAAATATTCGAAGAACTATTGAAGCCAAAGCGACAACATAATTCTTAGTCTGATTCTGGCCGATGCAACAGAATCATGCCTGCAAAACAGCTACATCAGTCGAAAGGATATATTTATTGATTTACTAACCTTCCCGTGTGGAGCTGCCTCTCATGTTGCTCCTCCTTATGCTCAATAAAATTCTTGATTGATCTGTCTGAAGCGACAGATCTATCATGCTCAAAAATGTGACAGCTTCTGGCCGAAGCGACAGAAGTGCCGACTCATTATTAGAGTCTGATTCTGACCAAGGCTACAGATCCACTATCAGAATCCGATTCTTGCCTCGGATACAGAACCTGCTGATTCACTATTAGAATCTGACTCACTATCAGAGTCTGGTTCACTATTAGAACCTGGTTCACTATTAGAACCTTTCCTGCAAAAAAGAAAACATCCTGCAAAACAACTAGATCAGTTCGAAAACGCATATATTTATTATTGAACTTACCGTGTGATCTACCTTTCGTGATGTCCCTCCTTTTCTCAAATTTGTCCTCGGTAAATCTGGCCGAAGCGACAGATTTTACCGTGCTCAAGTTTTTTGACGACTTCTGGCCGGAGCGACGGAAGTGTCGGGAGAGCTTGTGATGTTCCCCCCGAATTTCGACGACGTCAGGCTGATGCGACAGAAGTGTCGGGAGAGCTTGTGATACCCCCCCACTGAAATGTGGTGACTTCTATTGACAGAAGTGTCGGGAGAGTTTGTGATACTCCCCCTCGAAATGAGACGACTTCTATGCAAATTGACAGAAGTGTCGGTAGAGTTTGTGATACTCCCCCTCGAAATGTGACGACTTCTATCCAAATTGACAGAAGTGTCGGGAGAGTTTGTGATACTCCCCCTCGAAATGAGACGACTTCTATCCAAATTGAGAGAAGTGTCGGGAGAGTTTGTGATACTCCCCCTCGAAATGGGACGACTTCTATCCAAATTGACAGAAGTGTCGGGAGAGTTTGTGATACTCCCCATCGAAAATTGTGCCCTTGTGACACAAATATTTGGGACGAGTGTTTTTCGAAGTATGTGACTGTCGGTGAACTATCTATTGTTTTTCCTTTGCTAATCTTTCATATAAATTACCCTTCAAATTGTAACGAAGGCCCGAAACTAGATTCACAAGTCGTAATTTAGACACTCTGGACGTAAATTAGACTCTGCTAACCCTATCGCTAGCCACTCTGGGCGTAGACTTGGTCGTACGAATCGTAGCTCAGCCTATGGTTAAATTTGCGGATAATTTATATTTCCAGATTAACGTAGATATACTAGAGATAGAGCAGACAACGAATCAGAAATATTCGACACTCAAGGGTTTCCTTGTAATTTGGAACCCTGACGATGGAGAGAGCTTGTGATACTCCCTCCTGAAGTGCGATAACTTCTGGCCGAAGCGACAGAAGTGTTGGGAGAGTTTGTGATACTCTTCCCCTGAAATTTGACGACTTCTGGCCGAAGCGACAGTAGTGCCGGGAGAGTTTGTGATACTCCCCCCTGAAAACTTGCACTTGGGGCAGTTTTAGTGTTATTTTACCCGGAATCGGCGACTGGAGTTTGTAATACCCTTGCCAGCCGGCGATACCTATGGTAGGGGGCGTTTTTGTTTTTTACCCCTGTGAGTCGGCGACTCCTAGTGTAACCGTCGGATCTTTTTGGGAGATCCTTGGGATATTTGGAAGATATACGGGGAATATTTGTAAAATCTCCAAATAAGGAAATTTTTCTCAGAGTGCTGTGAGTTTTTGCTCGGAGTCGGCGACTACCCTGTGGAGTCGGCGACTTTGGCGTGATTCGGGGGATTTGGAGATCGATTCTTGATCTCAAAATTTGTAAATTTTGGGTTCTCTAGGGGGTTTTTGCAATTTTCCCAGGGGCTATAAATAGTGGAGAGGTTTTCCCCAAAGCCTCACAACACCTTTTGCCTCTCTTAGTCGCCTAAACCCCCAGATTTTTCAATCGCCGATTCCTAAGTTTTCAACCTTCGAATCGTCGATTGCCATCATGTCTACCCTCGATTCCCCTTTGTCCCCACTAAAGGAAACTGAAACGTCAGCCTTCATAGCTGAGATGACCGCTGAGGGTCTCGATGAGGTGTTGAACACCGTCGAGTCGCCGATTCCTTCTCCTAACAGAGAGGTTGACTCGGCGACTCCGGTCGTGCCACCTAGTCATATGGAGCTGAGTGCCATCGTGCACGAACTACTTGGCGCCTCGCCAGTGTCGGCGACTAACCTTTTGGAGTCGGCGATACAGTGCTGGGCCCTTGTGGTCGTGCGGGAGCCTCTTGAGCTGGGGGAAATTCCCGTGGCCTCTGTGTCGGCGATTCCCATTGTGGAGTCGGCGACACATGCAGGTCCTGTCAAGGGGAAATCCTTCAAGCGAAGGGGGCAGGGCTCAGCTGCCATTGGGTCAGCGACTGCTGGCCGTGACTCGCCGATTCCTCTCATTGAATCGGCGACTCGTGTGCTGGAGTCGGCGACTCCCATGCTGATTGATGATTCTTCCGCGCGTCGCACCGCTCCATTGGTCGTGAGCGCGGAAGGCCATATTGTGTCGGGACTGAACCCGAACCAAGGTCCTTCTCTGAAGAGAAGGAGAAGGCGCACCACTGGGAAGGGCAAAGTACATGTGCCCGAAGACAATGAAGGGGTCCATCCTCCTCTAAACATTAACTTTGAGGAGACCTTGACTGTGGACCGTGGTGCTCCTAATCCACGCCGTAGAGCGGGCCGGCGCTCTGAAAGAACTCCGCCACCTCCTGTGGATCTGGATACTAGTCGAGACCCGGACCTCGACTTGAATACATACGTTGGAGCTTTGAACCCCTCTGGGTTCGCTCATTGTGAACTCGCCGTGAATGGCGTGCCAAGGTTGCTTCCTATCGGCCGTTCTGGGGACGGCGAGTATGAACAAGTAATGACTCATGCAACCTTGGATGGGTCTGATGGAGTGAATCCCCCCTCGAGCCTGAATGCGAGCGACGCTCGATCACTACTATCGGGGATTCAATTGTCTGGTCACTTGCGATTCTGGATGTCGCGATACCAGCCAATAAACCTGCCACCCCCGGGATTCCAGGCCATCCCAAGGGTCTATTTCAAGCACTTCTCCGAGCTGCCAATTCCGGAGATTATTAGTGAAGTGCTTCTGATATTCGAAGTGTCCCTATCGCAGCTCCCGGCGGAATTCTTTGTGATCCTGCGGGGTTTTATGAACATCTGCTGGGGGCTCAACATTGCTGCGACGGCGAGCTTGTTTCTGTACTTCTACAAGTTCACGCGACGACACTTTGATAAGAATATCGTCGATGAGTTGCCGACGAATTTCGGGTGCAATTGGAGAAGAGAATTTATTTTCATCACTTCTGAATTTCTTCCTGGGAGTCGGGAAATGTGGAATGACCCCAATTGAGTGCACATGAACGCCTCGATTGAGATGACTACGAGGGACATTGAAGCCTCGGATCGAATAGCACGGACACTCACTGCATATTCTGTGCCGCGCGGTGTTCCCTTTGTCCTTTGCCAAAGGGAATACTTTACATTCGAGGACGTGGACGAGGCGCACGAACCACCTACTGAAAAGGAGCTGGAGGGCGGAAAGAAGCGTTCAATTTTATATCACGACGCTGCTCCTCTTTACATGTGCAAGAGGTTCCGAGAGGGCAAGCTGATCAGATTGCGAAAGAAGAAAACCTCTCGTAGCGAGCCTCGCCGGACCTTTGAGCACGGGTCGAGCTTTCGCTCCGCACCACCACCTCCTAGAGGTTACGTGCCCTACACTTCTGCTGGGGTGACACTTCCCGATTTCATGGCTGACGCTGAAACTCGGAGGGAAGCGATGTCACTCCTTTTGGGTCATCCTGGGACCTGGTGCCGGAGCGAGCTTCTAAAGCATATGAATGCCACTTGCTACATGGCACATGCTTGCTATCATGGTGATTCAATCCATGACGTCGAGAAGATCCAAGAGAAGTACAACCAACTCGACGCCAAATTTAAAGAAAGCGAGAAAGCCCTCGACAAACTGAAGAATGTGAGGTCCAGGATGGAGAACCTCCGTGACAATATTCTCCCGAAGAAGGACAAGACCATTGAGTCTAAGCAGAAAGAGATAGATGAGTATGTCGCGAAGATCTTGGCACTTCGCAAAGATCTGAAAGCTGCTACTGCTGGCCGTGCTAAAGATACTGAAGATCTGAAGAGCCAGCTAGCTAGTGAGAGAGGGCGCGTAGCCTCGCTTGAAGCTGCTATAACGGATTTAAAGAAGCAAGCTTCTCAAGGTCAAAGCGAAACAACTGGGCTGAAGAGTGAGTTGGCGAGTGCGGAAGAAGAGATTCTAGCTCTTAAGGATGATAATGTCGCACTCGCTGGAAAGGCTGCAGGATTGGATTTGGATGTGCGCTACCAATCCGACCAACTTCAAGAGCTCATATTTTTTGGTCCTTCCTTGTTTCCTCCTCTACCCCCCGACTTCATCACGGACATAATGGCATGGGTAGAGCAGTACCCCGAGGAGCTCGAGAAGAACAAAGATGCCCTCGATAAAATGAAGGACGAAGCTGCCCAAGATTAGATCTTCTAAGTCCTTAGATTTTTGTATAATTGTTATCTTTGTATTTTTATCGAACTTAATGAATTAATCGCTTTTGTTTTCTTATTAATTGTTCATTTACTTTATTCTTTTGAAATGTAACTAAGACCCGAAACTAGATTCGCGAGTCGTAATTTAGCCGCTCTGGATGTAAATTAGACTAACCCTATCGCTAGCCACTCTGGGCGTAGACTTGGTCGTGCGAATCGTAGCTCAGTCTATGGTTAAATTCGCGAAAATAAATTAAACTTTACAACTAATAGAAACTCGTAATATCGATTAAACTAATAAGTTCGAAAAGTAACAAAAAATTATCGAAAGATAACCAGAGGATATTTGATAAACTTTAAGACTCTAGAATTGTATTCTAAGTTCCTTACTATGTAGTTCAACTCCGGCCGAGGCGACGGAGCAACTTTTGTCCCATATCAAAGATGTAACAATGAGATGGGGTGAAATTGTTTAAAAACGACTACTAATCTATTAAGGCCGTAGAGACATGATAGATTCTGATTTGTGCTGGGTACTTAGAACCTTTTGTAGTTGGGTTCACTTGTACCTATCAACTACCTAGGACTCTGCTTTTAGACCCTAATGCGTGGTTGAACTCTGGCGATGATGACAGAGCAAATTTTTGGACCCATATCTAGGCTGAAGTGACCAGATTGGGTTGAATCATAATATGTTTAAAGACGATTTTGATCTATTAAGGCAATAGCGACAAAATAGATTCATAGTGTGGGGTGCTAGCTAGAGTCGTAGGTAGATGATAAATCTAAATTTTATTAAAAAATGTAAATTACAACAGTAAGATTTGTAATTTTTAAACTAACATATAGACTAAGAGGCTCTAACGCGCTTAATACTAAGCGCGATGTTGCTGTACGTTGTTCGAGTGCCAGATGCAAGGACTTTTGGGTGACAACTTATTCCTACTCCTCTTAGTTATGCTAGCCTTCCTGTGGGTCTACCACCAAATAGCATATGGATGGTTTTCCGTGGGTGGTCCTCGCTATTGTCGCTGTCTGGTGAAGGAGAGCGTGGGCGCTTCCCTTTCGTGTCAGACTTGCAATTGTTTCGATCCCGGGATCCTTTGACCTGGTTGTCAAGTTCGCCGTTCAAAATTAATTGCTCGACATAGAGCGAGAATTCCCTGCAATAGTTTGTCAGATGGCCGTGGTCCTTGTGGAATTTACAGAATTTTCCACTTTTCTGACGGCGATCCTTGGTTGCAGGGTCCATAGAGCGAGGAGCGGGCAGATCCGCTCTGTTCCTCAGTTTTTCAAACAGCTCGCCTTTGCTGATTGTTAGTGGGGTCCGGTTCCTCCAAGGTTGAGGTGGACCCCTTGGCGATTGTTTGATGGATGTTTGATACACCTTGTTATCGTGTTTAGGCTTCCAATCCTTTCTGAAGGAATTAGCCGCATCGCTAGTGTATCTGTTCGAGGAGTCATTGTAGCTCTTTCTCTCGAACTTTTGTTTTTTGAAGCTAGTGTTCTCAAGTTCCACTATCTTGTTTTCATTTTGCTCTTCCACCTCAATGAATGACTGAGCTCGTTGGAAGAGGTCGGGTAAGGTCTCCACTTTATGGAGCGTGAGATTTAGGGCCAGAGGGGAGTAGGGTACCAGCCCGTTTGTGTACCCCGCAATGGCCAGACTTGGGATTAAGTCGCTCACTTCTGTCATCATTGAAGTGAACTTAATCGTGTAATCTCTTAAAGACAGTTTGTCCTGTCGTAGCGCCAGCAGTGCATTGGCGCTGTGTTTGATCCTAATCATCCCCACATGTTGAGCGATGAATTTGGACGCGAGGTCTGCGAAGCTGGAAACTGATCCAGCTGGCAGACCGGAAAACCATCAATAGGCATTGCCCTTAAGAGTGCCGGGGAATGCTCGACACAGCAGTGCGTTATCAGTGGTTTGCGGTTCCAGAACGCTGAGGTAGAGGTTGACGTGATCTTGTGGATCACTCGAACCATCGTACGACTCTATTCTGGGTACCCGCCAGGTTCGTGGAAAGGCCACCTTCAAAAGGTCCTCTTGGAAAGGAGCGTTTTTGACTCTTAAGAACTCGATCGGATTGCTGATGACTAGAATGTCGGCCAGCTTCCGACGGAGGTCCTCTACGAATCGTGTTGTAAGAGTCCTATCAGCGCGACTCTTACTGGGTCCAGCCCTTGATTTTTCTTGCTCTGGACCTTTCTTTTTCTCCGTAGTTGGAGAATTGTGAGAAGCCGATTCACACGCTCTCTTGCGGGTAATGGTTCTCTGACTCCTTGCTTTTTCAAGGTTGCTAACTCTTCTTTCAATGTTATCCATGAAGTTAACCAACCTTGCTTCTAGATTAGGAGAGATGGATGTCCGAGGGGGCAGATCAATTTGGGCATCCTCGAACCTTTCAACTTGTATGTTTGGTTGAGGATGCTCAGTCAGTGAGATGTTGGGCCAGAGGGGAGTAGGATACCAGCCCATTTGTGTATCCCGCTATTGCCAGACTTGGGATTAAATCGCTCACTTCTGTCATTATTGAAGTGAACTTGATAGTGTAATCCCTCAACGACAGCTTGTTCTGTCGTAGTGCCAGCAGTACGTTAGCACTGTGTTTGATCCTAATCATCCCCACGTGTTGGGCGATGAATTTGGATGAGAGGTCCGTAAAGCTGGAGATTGACTCAGCTGGTAAACCGGAGAACCACCGATAGGCACTACCTTTGAGAGTGCCAGGGAATGCCCGGCACAACAGTGCGTTATCGGTGGTTTTCGGTTCCAAGACACTAAGGTAGAGGTTGATGTGATCTCTTGGATCACCCGAACCATCGTACGCTTCTGTCCTTGGTACCCGCCAGGTTTGTGGAAAAGATACCTTCAAAAGGTCCTCTCGAAAAGGAGCACTTTTGATTCTCAGAAATTCCATCGGACCGCTGGCGGCTGGGTTGCCTGCCAACTTCCGACGAAGGTCTTCCACAAACCGTGTTGTAAGAGTCTTTTCAGTGTGACTCTTACTAGGTCCAGCCTTTGATTTTGAAGGCTCTGGACCATCCTTCTTTTTCTCCCCAGATGGAGGATTATGAGAGGCCGATTCACCCGCTCCTTCGCGGGCAACGGTCCTCTGGCTCCAAGCTTTCTCGAGGTTGTTGACCCTTTGTTCCATGTTATCCATGAATTTGACCAACCTCTCTTCTAAAGCAGGAGGGATGGATGTTTGAGGGCGCAGACTGGCTTGAGGCTCCTCAGGCCTTTCTTGCCTGTTTTCTTGAGGAGGGTCAGTCTGAGACCTGTCAGCTACCATTGAGGATTTGCCTATGGTCCTCAGATGGTAGTCGTGCTTTTGCCTTTCGGAGATCATTGTAGACAAAAGCGTGTTCCAACTAGAGCGCAAGTGCTTGCTAGAACTAACCCGAGAGAAAGAACCAAGTGGAGTCGGCGATTCACTATGGGTGTCGGCGATTCACAAAGGTGGAATTGGCGACGTACACTAGTGGAATCGGTGACTGCTTTAGGTAGCTCTTCTTTCGAGTCTGGCCGTGGACAACACTCTTAGCTAGCAGAATAACCCGCAATCGGAGTCTCACTAGGTGGAGTCGGCGATTGCCTGTGTGAATCGGCGATTCCTTAACACAAAGTTAGCGACTCATCCTAAGGGAATCGAGCTATGCTTTGCGAAGAAAATTTCGCGATTACGACGGGATATCGTGGTTCGATAGTCCCACAGACGGCGCCAGCTGATGAAACACGGAATCTGCTACCAGTGGGCTCGTGGGGTAGCGAGAAGGGCCGGAGGCTGTGGAGTCCACGACGCGCGCTCTACGTCAAACACCTACAGAAGAGGAGGGGAATCGACGACTCACGTGGAAGTAGGCGATTCTGGCTCCTAGATGCTCTAGTGTGGAGTGTGAGTCAAGTGAAGAAGATATGAATGGAGGACACCCCTAGGACCCCTTTTATAGGGTCCTAGAGGCGTTTCCATTCAATTGAGTGGGGCCCATCCCATTATGGTATCCTATTGAAGGGTGCCATAATGGTGTGGGCCCGCCCGCGTAACGGCCGGGAGTCGGCGACTCAGGTGTGGGAGTCGCCGATCCAGAGGTGGAGTGGCCGATTCCTTTGAGGCCCAGTTCTCGGTCTACCAGACCCGAGTTCCCTGGCCGGAATCGGCGATACACCTTTGGAGTCGGCGACTTGGTAGTCCCAGTCGGTGACTACCAAGTGTTTCCTTTGGCTCTTGACGTAGACACGTGCTCCGCATCGTGGAAGCCTTCCGGGGGTCCGGCATATAGCGACGGAACCCTATTCCTTGTTTGAAGGGCGTTGCTGGGAGTGACTGACGTAATCAGGCATGTCTCACCAGGAGGATGAGGAAAAAACATCTTTTATATCAGAAACAGGTACCTTTTGTTTCAAAGTAATGCCTTTCGGATTACGTAACGCAGGAGCAACATTCCAGAAGGCTATGGACCAAATATTTAAGTATCAAATCGGAAGGAACCTTGAAGTGTATGTGGATGATATTCTAGTTTGTTCCAAAACAGTTGCAGAGCACTTGGCAGACCTAAAGGAAACTTTTGATAATATCAGGAAGGCAGGTTTACGATTAAAGGCAAAAAATTGCTCCTTCGGGGTCACCGAAGGGCATTTTTTGGGTTTCAAAATAACTCCCAGCGGGATAAAGGCCCGTACGGAAAAATTCGAGGCAATAATGGCAATGACCCCGCCGAAGACAATAAAAGAAGTCCAGAAACTTAATGGAAAAGTAAACGCATTTAGTAGATTCTTAACAAGGGGGGCAGACACGTTACAGCCTTTATTCAAATTAATAAAATCATCAAGTCCAAAAGTGACATGGACGGAGGAGTGTGAGGAAGCGTTTCAAAGACTTAAGGAACAATTAAGGAATCTGCCAACTCTGTAGCCACCTTTCCTAGGAGAATCATTAAAATTGTACATAGCCGCGTCCGATAATGCTACTAGTGCAATTTTAATGACTGAAAGAGATGGCACACAACGGCCAATTTACTACTACTCCCGCACTTTACAGGGGGCAGAGAAAAGGTATCCACAAATTGAGAAGTTGGGGTTAGCAGTAGTAACAACGGCAAGAAGGCTAAAACCTTACTTTCAGGCACACCCAATAACCATTCCGACGGAATTTCCACTGTTGCAGTTGTTACATAAACCAGATGTGTCGGGAAGATTAACAAAATGGGCTGTAGAGTTAAGTGAATTTTATATAAGTATAGTACCAGCGAAAGCGATCAAAGGGCAAGTGGTTGTTGATTTCTTGGCAGAATTTACACCAAGCATAGAAGAGTCTGAAGGTTGGTGGATCATCCATATTGATGGGTCAGCGAGCAATTCTGGATGTGGAGCAGGCATAACAATCCAAACCCCAACAAAAGAAAAAGTGGAGCATGCAATAAATTTCAATTTTAAAATAACAAACAATGAAGCAGAGTACGAGGCACTATTGGCAGGGGCACGACTGGGAAAAGCATTAGGTGCCAGACGAGCAAAATTCCTTACGGATTCGCGATTAGTGGCAAACCAAGTCAACGGGGAATTTGTATCAAAAGAAGAAGGGATGTGTCGGTACACAGAAGCGGCACGCAACATGATACAATTTTTCACAGAGTGGGAACTACATCACATAAGCCGTACGGATAATAAGGAAACAGACATTTTAGCAAGGTTGGTCGCATCTCCAAATGTGCCGAGGGGACGATGGATCCGAGTGGAACAACAAGAGGCACCTTCAATAGCAAAAATTGTGGGAAGTAAAATTCTAACACTAGCAGTAGAAAAAGATTGGAGAACACCGATAAAAAACTACATTACAAAGGGAATAATCCCGACGGATGCGATGGAAGAAAGGAAACTGAAGAACAAGGCAGCCTGGTTTACAGTAGTAGGGGACACTCTTTTCCATAGGGCAGTAGAGGATAGCATTCCCTTACGGATTTGCGTAACACGCGAAGAAGGAAAAGAAATACTAACGAGCGCACATAAGGGAGCGTGCGTCCCACACCAGGGGGCAAAAATGTTGGGAAAGCAGGTAACAAGGCAGAGCTACTATTGGCCACAAATAAATAGAGACTCTGAGGAACTGGTAAGAAGTTGCAATGAGTGCGAAAGACATGCAAATATCCAGAGAAGGCCATTCAGCATAATGAATCCAGTTACCACACCAGTGCCATTTGCCCGATGGGGATTGGACATCGTAGGGCCATTTCCAGTAGCATCAAGGGGTCGGGAATTTTTATTTGTTGCGGTCGACTACTTCACCAAGTGGGCCGAGGCTGAGCCAACAAGCACAATATCAGAACATAATGTCATTTAGTTCATCTTCAGAAATATCATCTGCAGATTTGGGGTCCCGTTACAAATAATAACAGATAATGGAACGCAGTTTACAGGGAAGAAAGTGAAGAAATTTTGTGAAGATAGTGGTATAAAAATGAGTTTTGCTCCGGTATATCATCCACAGGCAAACGGGCAAGTCGAAGTTACAAACCGGACAATAACATCTATACTTAAAAGAAAAGTAGGAGACAACCCAGGAATAAACCGTACGTACGCCGACGGGACATCCACCATTTACTTTAGCATTCGGAATAGATGCAGTGGCCCCAGCAGAGGTGATATGGCCAACAGCAAGGATAGCAAATTTTGATCCAAAAGATAATAATTTGGCCATCTTACTAGCCAGAGAAAGGTTTGAGGAGTTGAGAGAAATCGCAGAAATAAGAGATTTAACTTACAAAAGGAGGGCAGCACGATACCATAATAAAAAAGTAAACGAAAAGAAAATAAACTTAGGAGAATTGGTATTAAGGAATGGAAGAATCACTGGGCTAGACCAAACTAAGGGAAAGTTATCTCCAAAGTGGGAAGGGCCGTACGTAGTCGTCGAGGAGGTCCGTCCGGGAATTTACAAGTTAGCATTCGAGGATGGTCAGAAAATAAAAAGAACTTGGCACTCGGATAATTTATCAAAGTATTTTCAATAAAAGTAATTGTATATGTGAACAAAGTTTTATTTTAAATAAGTTATTTTACTAAAACAAGGCCTCCCGCCAAAGCCTTAGGGCAATAAGGCCGTAACGAATATCAACGAAAGTAATAGTCAAAAAGCGCGGATTAGGTCAAAGGTGTCTTTGGGCAATTATAATTACAGCAAGAAGACATGTATTAGCAAGGAAACAAGAAAGACGAAGAAAGGCGAAAGGAAAGTAAAAAGCAAAAGTACGAAATAAAAATTCAAAGTACGAAAACAAAAGGTATGTTTTAATTGTTTTTTTTTTTTTAAATTATAAAGCTACTGGTTTTCTTCACCCGACAACTCGGAGAGAGTCTTGGGCCAGGCAGGATGTTCCGTAGGGATGCCGTCCGTTTTCCACTGCTCCCACATCGGTGGGTTAATAGGAACAACGGTGGATTCATATTCGGGGCTTCGAAGATTCACCATATCCCGCCCATGAATCATGCCTTCGACAAAATTCTTGAAGCAGACACGCTTGTTCCGTTCGGTCATATTCTTGGTACGTTCAGTAAATTTTACCTTGGCACGCGAGATGTCCTCCTCCATGGACGCAATCCGGACGGCCTTTTCGTCCCTCTCTGCCCTAAGGGACTCGATCTCCACCCTAAGGGACTCGTTCTCAGCTTCCTTCAGAGTAAATGCCTTGGTCAAGCGAGTAACCTCTTCCAAAGCATCGTTGAGTTCACGTGTCTGTTGTATCCCCCTTTTCTGTCGATGACGCTCCATAGCCACGGTTTGAAGAGCCCGGATGTAGCACGCTTCATCAATAGAAGTCTTTTCCAGGGTCATCCAGTCGGCCTCCTTTTCGACAGAGGAATCCAATCGGCCGAGCGCCTGTTCGTAGATCCCAGCAATCCGGGGGGCTTGCATGTGTACGGTCACAATCAGGTGATCTCCAAGATTGTGGCTACTAGCAACCGCATCATCAGAGAAGTGGATGTACTTGGTGACATCGGCAGAAAGGGCGTTAGAGGAATCACCAGCGTTAGAAACCGTTTCCGTACGGGCCCTCTTTTCGTTTCGCTGCGATCCGGATCCTGCAAACAAGCCCGACAAACCTCCTTCGTCAGGTTCGTCTGAAAAAGAAAGGAAAAATTAACAAAGTTGAATGTAAATTACCAGAGGAGACGAGATGCGGGTGAGTAGATTTTCAAGTCCCGGTCATCAAACTAGAATAGTCGATGGGACTCGAACGAACAGATAGGAGGCGGGAGTACACATCATGTTCCTCCGAAGAAAGCTCCCCTACGGAAAGGCTCCCAGCATTAAAGGAGGAGGTGTTTACCCATTTGGAAGGGACCCTTGACAATCCTACGAACTTGCTCTTTACAAAGAAATAGCGGTTTTTCCACCGATGCGTACGATCGGGATAAGAATCGAGGGGTTTATGTCTTATTCTAGAGGAAACCAATAGCCGTGCGGAATTGGGCCGGGAGATAGAGAAAAACAAGTGGAAAACACGTTCGTAGGGCTTCCAGTGTAGTTCATGACACAAGCGCTCGAACGAAACAACACGGTCGAGACTAGAGGAGGAAAGCTGGGAAATGGCAACACCAGTGTATGAAAGAAAAGACAAGAGAAAGGGGGAGGCGGGAAGTCGAAGCCCTAAGTCCTCAAAACCCGAGTAAAGGGTAGTATAGCCATCGGGAGGTGAAGAGGCAGGAGCATCTTGGGGGATCTCAAGATGAGCTATCGCTACAGAGGGAGCGATCACCTGAAAATGACGACGGGCTTGACGCCTACTAAGAACGGAAGGAGGATCTTCAAAGGAAGTTAGAGAGTTACCGTTGAAATCGGAAATGTCGTCTAGGAAGGAAGTGAGATCGGCCATGGGAGAGGATGCGGCGATCAGTGGAAGAGAAACCCTACTGATAAGAAAAAAAGTGAGGATGAGTGAAAGTGGAAAGAGAGTATATATAGAAGAATTTTTGCCGGGAAATCAAAAATATTTCCAAAAAATAAAATTTCATACCCAAAGGACGGATGGACCGTACGGAAGGGTAAGTGCATTTTTGTCCAGGTGTAGTCAGCTCGGATACTCGAAGGAGATGGGCAGAATGGCCGTAGGGAAGGAACCTGGAGGGAGGCAACCATAGAAGAATTTTCGGTGGGAAATAAAAAATATTCCTAGAAGGTAAAATTTCATACCCAAGGGCCGGATGGGCCGCACGGTACAGCAGGTGTATTTTTGACCAGGGGTCAGCTCGGATATTTGAGGGAAGTGGAGCAACATGGCCGTAGGGAAGATACCTGAAGGGAAGCAACCATATATATAAAAAAACTAGTCCTATCAGAGTAGGCGACGCAAGACCCTAAGGAAAAATAGCAGAAGGAATACCTGCTCAAATGGCCCATAGGGGAATCAGACGTGGGGAACCTGGTAGTCGTAGGGCCCGAATGAAATAATAACACAAAATTGGAAGGAGTTGCCAGATCCCTGATCAACAAGTAGTTACATTCGATAAACAAAAAAAACCACTCGAAGGAAGAGGAAATTGTTGAGAATAAAAATTACATCAGTACGTAAGATAGACACAAACGAGTTTGTAGGAGTCATAGGAACAACTGCAGGGAACAAAGGAAATATTCAAATACATAATCGAAAGAGGAACACAGGGCCCCCCAAAAAAAAACATTAAAGAAGCCCGTCAAGGCGGGCCACGAGAGAGGAAGTAACTTAGGTCGCCTGAAGGAGGGCCCTAGCGTCCGACGCGCGGTCCACGTCCCTGACGACGACGAGCAGCAGGTGCGGAAGAACGTTCAGTTGAAGAAAACTCACTAGCAGCAGGTGCAGGGACCCCGTGGGGGGGAGCAGTTACGGGAGTCACGTTAAAGACAGCAGCAGGGACAGGAAGCCCAGACGGAGCTCCAGGGGCAGGTCGACGGTCGCTGGGAGCAGTTGCCATTGCTGGAACAACAATACTGGTTCCGTTGGAGACTTGCCAAAGAGCGCGAATGCGATGCTGGACTTCCGAAACCAGTTGAGACAGATGTGGATTACCCACAGCAAAATCTTCGATATCACAAAGGTATTGAAGAAGATCATTTGGCCAAACACCTCGCTGACGTGCCAACTCATATCCCAGTTCCTCCAGCAGATCATCAAGAGAAGACAAGATATAGGAGGGAAAAATGAATGGAATAAAGGAAAACAATCTATTTACAAGAGGGGGGGAGTACTGATGGTACCCCCAATTCATCAACCCAGGCCCACAAAGGAGCCCAGAAGCAAGGCCCAACAAGGTGAACGAAAGAGGAAGGCCTAAGTTGCCTCACGGGCATTCACCCGAACGGGCAGACCGGGGCGGACCTGTCGGCCGGAACAGTTAATCCTCCAAAGGTCGTATCCCAAGTATGTCGGATCCGTTAAACCGGATCCTAGTCCGAAAGCATAGGGTCCAGCGTCCGATAGGAAATTGGTGAGACATGCCTGATCACGTCAGTCACTCCCAGCAACACCCTTCGACAAGGACTAGGGTTCCGTCGCTTTATGCCGGACCCCCGGAGAGTTCCACGAATTCGGAAGGAGTGTCTGGGACTACCAAGTACTCAAGGCAGCACCTGGGAGTCGCCGATTGGGACTACCAAGTCGCCGACTCCAGGGGTGAATCGCTGACTCTAGGCCTCGTGGACAGTTCTGGTAGACTGCCACTAGGCTCATGGGGAGTCGGCGATTGAACCTCTGGATCGGCGATTCCCACACCTGAATCGCCGACTCCCAGCTGTTACTTGAGTGGGCCCACGTCTTTAAGGCACTCCTTAATAGGATACCTTAATGGGGTGGGTCCCACGCTAATGAATGGGGAAACGTCCCCCAGGACCCTATAAAAGGGGTCCTTGGGGGACCTCTACCCTCAAGTCATTCCCACTAGACACACACCAACCAGAGCAATACTTGGAGCCCGAATCGCCTACTCCCAAGAGAGTCGCCGATTCCCCTCCCCTTCTGCAGGTACATTGAAGTAGAGCGTGCGTAGTGGACTCCAAAGACTCCGGCCCTCCTCGCGACCCCGCGAGCCTATTGGTAGCAGATTTCGTGCTTCATCAGCTAGCGCCGTCTGTGGGAATATCGAACTACGATATCCCGTCGTAATCGCGAAATTTTCTTCGCAAAGATCAGCTCGATTCCCTTAGGGTGAGTCGCTGACTTTGTGTCAAGGAATCTCCGATTCACACAGGTAATCGCCGATTCCACCTAGTGAATCACCTATTGCGGGTTATTCTGCTAGCTAAGAGTGTTGTCCACAGCCAGACTCGAAGGAAAAACTACCTAAAGCAGTCACCGATTCCACTAGTGCAAGTCGCCGATTCCCATAGTGAATCGCCGACTACCATAGTGAATCGCCGACTCCACTTGGATTTTTCTCGAGCCTCTGCTCAGCTCGAAAGTCAAGAAAACCTAAGGCCAGTCGCCGACTCCACCTACTGAGTCGCCGACTCCACTGGGTTTCTTTTGAGTTAGTCCAATTAATATATACCTACGCTCCGGTTGGAATTCGCTTTTGTCATCTATGACATCTGAAAGGCAAAAGCACGATTACCATCTGAGAAACAAGGGTAAATCCTCAGTGGTACCCGATGGGGCACAAGCTGAGCATCCTTAACCAAACATACAAGTTGAAAGGTTCGAGGATGCCCAAACTGATCTGCCCCCTCGGACATCCATCTCTCCTAATCTAGAAGCAAGGTTGGTTAACTTCATGGATAACATTGAAAGAAGAGTTAGCAACCTTGAAAAAGCAAGGAGTCAGAGAACCATCACCCGCAAGAGAGCGTGTGAATCGGCTTCTCACAATTCTCCAACTACGGAGAAAAAGAAAGGTCCAGAGCAAGAAAAATCAAGGGCTGGACCCAGTAAGAGTCGCGCTGATAGGACTCTTACAACACGATTCGTAGAGGACCTCCGTCGGAAGCTGGCTGAGACTCTAGTCATCAGCAATCCGATCGAGTTCTTAAGAGTCAAAAGCGCTCCTTTCCAAGAGGACCTTTTGAAGGTGGCCTTTCCACCAACCTGGCGGGTACCCAGAATAGAGTCGTACGATGGTTCGAGTGATCCACAAGATCACGTCAACCTCTACCTCAGTGTTCTGGAACCGCAAACCACTGATAACGCACTGCTGTGTCGAGCATTCCCCGGCACTCTTAAGGGCAATGCCTATCGATGGTTCTCTGGTCTGCCAGCCGGATCAGTTTCCAGCTTTGCAGACCTCGCATCCAAATTCATCGCCCAACACGTGGGGATGATCAGGATCAAACACAACGCCAATGCACTACTGGCACTACGACAGGACAAACTGTCTTTAAGGGATTACACGATTAAGTTCACTTCAATGATGACAGAAGTGAGCGACTTAATCCCAAGTTTGGCCATTGCGGGTGATAGTACAGGGTCCGACACACAGACCATAGTACTAAAAGACGTATCCCAAAGTATCTAATACGCAGAGGAGGGGGGAGTACTGGTGATACAGTATCCCGAACACGGTCACAACCTACCAGCAACTAGAAGTCCGGGTAGCCTAAGATGAGTTAGGGTATCTATTCTAGGGTTGGGGAGGTCCCAGGTCGAATCCTAGGAAGATCGACTTTCCTGAGGATCGACTTCCCTGGGATCGACTTTTGAGTAAAGTCGATCACCAGGAAAAGTCGACCCCCAGAAATTCGATCTCTGGAAAGTCGACCCCTGGACCCAATCTGATCAGTTGGGTAGTTAGGCGGTTACTGCCCAAATGACCATATTGCCCCGATAAGAACCCCTATAAATAGAGGGCACCCCCCACTCATTAAAGGCAGGTCATTTGGAGCGAAAGGATTCCTAGCGAAGCAGAGCTCTGCACACTTGAGTTCCGGTCCGGTTTCCCGCGGAGTTCCCCGCTTGGCGCTTGCTTGCGCGTCTTGGAGTACTGGTCGGGTTTCGCCCCCATCAGTTGGCGCCGTCTGTGACTCAAAGATACTCACGACAAAAGCTCCTCGACTTTTTCGAAAAAAGTGATCGACTTTTTTCCAAGTCGCCAGCTAGGGAGTCTTGCGAGGAAATCAGCCAGCAAGGGATCGACATTTCAGAAGATCGACTTTTTCTTCCAAGGAAAAAGTTGATCCCTCAAGGAGCTAGGCTTTCAGACATCGACTTCCAAGGAATCCTCCAAGTGCACTAGGAGTCGACTTTTTGAAGATCGACTTTTCTCTCCAAGCAAAAGTCAAACACACCTTCCAAGAAAAGTCGAACACTCCAGGATGGTGGTAACTCGAAGCACTTCCCAAGGAGGAGGAGAAAATTCTCAGGAGGCGTCAGAGCAACAGCCTCGCAACTCAAAAACTAAAAGGCCAGTGGGTCGACCACCTAAGGCCAATAAAAACAAAAGGACTCCCACAGGACCTGAGGCTGAACCCGAAGGTGAACCCGGGCAAACTCCCCAAGCGTCAGCAGGAGGGGAAAATCTGAACATCACAGTTCAGGCGATAGCAGAGGCCATCCGACTCCTTGCTGAAAAGGAGAAACCTT
>LFYR01001243.1:0-45355 GCA_001185155.1 Zostera marina
CCAATTAATAATATTCAAGATGAAAATGCAATTCTCCCAATTAATAATATTCAAGATGAAAATGCAATTCTCCCACTTTGACTTTTAACTTTGACTTAAACCCTTAACTCAAATGATTAATGAATTAACTAGAGTTAGGTTTAATATCGATTGGCTTATTTAACCCCTATTGATTAATAGTGTAATTAGGGTTTAAATTGACATGATTAAAATATAATCCTATGTCGACAATTTTGATTCTACAAAGTTGTCTTAGGCAATTCAGTTACTAATTCTTCTTTAGACAGTTTAGATAATTTTGAATAACTGGTGTGACCTAGTCTTCTATGTCATAAGATATTTTCATCACTTGCTACAAGCATGCAGAAGTCATGAGTTGGTTTAGACTTATCAAAGTTTATAGAATAAGCATTATTTTTTCTATATCCTTTGGCAATAGTAACTCCCTCGGAATTAATAATTAGACAGCTATATTTTTCAAATTTAACTACACAATCTATGTCATAATTGACTTATGCTAATCAGGTTGTATTTAAGACCATTTAATAATATTATAACAAATATTGTAAATATTTTTTTTTCAGTAAAAAATGAGTCAATTACTTGCAATCTTCGAACGATATGAACGACTCGAGCGACTAAATCGGATTCAACGTAGTTAATAAAAATATTGTTGTGTGTTTGCTTGTTTTTGTTGCAGAGTCAACGGTCATCATTTTCACGACTGTTCTAAAATATGGTCGTGAAATTCTCAAACAATGGAAACTGATCAAATTTTAGTGTTAGGATACGAAGCAAGGGTGGCGAATGATTGTAGAGGCATACATTTTTTTAAAATCGAATACAATTTTTCTCACGACGACTTCGAAGATCTGTTGTGTATGATAATAAAGAATGTAAATTACAATAGGAAAAATGTTTGGTTGTTGGATCAGACTAAGATCCGGTATAGTATTAATGACATATCGCAACGATAAAATAGTAAGTCTTTTATTTTTTTTAATAAATTTTATTTTTCTTTTTTAATAATCTTTCTTCAGCTAGAAGCCACCACTTTTATTAAAAGTCAAGCTGAATCGGAATCTTTGATACTCATTGTAAGTTTCATTATTTTTTATATACATATTATATTTTCGATTTACTATTTATCTATTTTTTTCAAATACAACAATTTATCAAAGGGACGGTAAACAAAACATTTAGGGAAAATAAAAAAATCGAATAATGGGGATTAGAGAAGCAGCAAGTATGGTTAGTACAACCTAAGCTTGTAAATGGTATATCGAAATCCGTATTTGAATCCGCATTCGAATTCGAATATGACTATCCGGATTTGGATTTTTGGATTCCGGATTCGGATACCTGAATTGAAATCCGAATTTTATTCGGTCGGATTCGGATATCCGAAAAATCCGCCGTTAAAATCTGAATTCGTTTAAGAATTCCGGATTCAGATATCCAGATAAATATATAAAAAATTAATATTATTATATTTATATATTATATATTTATATTATAAATCATTAAACACTTAAAGTTTTAAAACTAATTACCTAAGTTATAATTATAAATCTTTATAACTTATTAACTTATATTTATTAAATCCTAACCCTAACCCTAAAGTTATCCGGATTCGGATTATCTAGATATCCGGATAATTATTTGGATACCTACATATCCGATCCGAATCCGACCGATATACAGGCTTAGTACAATCAATGAAAGATGGGCTGCCCTTGATTGTAAAGGAAAAGACGTTTCAGAAAGCACGAGCGTCAAATGTAAACGGCATAAATGAATAAGATGAAGGTATTTTAAATTTATTTTATTAATTTCATATATTTTCGAACTCATTTATGTTTTAAATTCCAGAACGCGCAAAAAAAGAGCAAGAAAAAATTCTCTAAAGTAAACAAAGAGTTAGAGTCGATGAGAGCCACAGTTATGGCGATGACTGAAGCATTCAAAGCTTCCAAGATGGATTTGATGAATATTTCGTCTACTTCGAAGTCAAGCCTAATACCGTCTGCAGTGGAATCAGATCATTCCAGTTCAGATTCCGACGACTCTATTTTGGACGAATATTGAGTGTACTATCTAAATTCGAATGTTGTTTAACTTTTGTTACTATCTATTTAAATAAAAATATTGAATATTATTTTCAAATCATCAATTCTAATTTCAAAATTTTGTCTTAAAACGTATTCTAAAAAAACAATTTAAATACAAGATTTAAATGTCTGTTTAAAAAAAAATCAAACAATGTATGGTGGAAATCCGCCATTAATACTATTAGTTATAAAATCATCATTAAGATGGAAATTATAAATGCTAATTGTATCTTAATAATATGATGTTTTATTGAGTTTTAAAAACAGGATGAAAGGTTAAGAAGTTAAAGCCCAGAGCACAATGGACCGGCCCAGAAGAAAATTAATCAATTAAATGTAGAGGGACTTTGTTGTAATAAAATAATGTTCAAGGATGTAATAGAATTAGTTGTTAGTGAATATTATAAATAATGGGTGTAAACTTCAATTCAATTAATGAAATACTGTTTGTGATATTTTTACATTTTAAAGATCAGTTTTTTCCGTTGTTTCTTCTTCCCCAAATCCTTCCTCCCGCCGGCCTGCAACCTGATCGTCTGCACCCTTTCGTCGCCGGCATTGGGTCACCGTGACTTTATAAATACATTTGCGATTCCGTCTACGAGGGTTTACTATGGTGGATTTCCACCATTAAAATTAAGATAGGTTTTAACCACCCTTCCTTGGTTATTGGTGGCGGATTTCCGCCATTGAAAGATAGATTTTAACCGCCCTTCCTCGGTTATTGGTGGTGGATTTCCGCCATCAATATATGGAGACAACTGCCCTAATGGACTTTATGATGGCGGTATTCCGCCACCGTATGTTTTAAAGTTGAATGGCCCAAATCTGTCATCAATATAAATAACAGGCATCAATAAATTGATGTCAGATTTCTTTCGCACCATATAATACATGGCGGATTTCCGCCAACATATAATTTTCAGTTCCCACGAAAAACTTCAGATTTAGTGGTGGATTTCCACCATGTATTATTTTTTTGGTGGGAAATGAGTTCGAATAATATATGATAGATTATCGATGGCGCACTATAAAAGAAATGACATTGTATGACGGCCTATTGATGGCGGATGTTCGCCATCAATTGTTTTAGTCCACCGAGAAAAGGCTTGTGCTCGACGGCGGTTCCAATTTATTTTCGATGGCGGTGTTTATATGACGAAAATCCGTTATCTAAAATATCCCGCCCAAAATTTCGAATCCTCCCCAATATTTAACCCGATTAAATTGACTTAACATGTTTTAATTATATAATTATTTATTAATTTAATTTATTTATTGTTTTTAAATAATTGAAATATTTTTAATTAATTAATTTACTGTTTTTAAATAAGTTATATAATATTTTTTTTAATTAATTATTGTGTTGTTGATTTGTTGTAGGTTTTGTGAAATCGAGAATTCGTATAAATTTCGGATTGAATTAAGCTATTTTACGGTAAAAATTAAAATTCTTTATTCAATCGATTTATTTTTTAATTATTGAATATTAATCAAATGTTAATAAATATTAAATTCTTATGTTAAAAATATTTTTTTAATCATTTATTTTTAAATTATTAAATTTACATAAATTAATTTGCATGAAATAAATTATTAATGAATTATTTGATGAAACAAATTTGTTTTAATTAAAATGAAATATTATTTAATTTGCATGAAATAAATTTTTATAATTTGCATGAAAGAAATTAGCATGAAATAAATTTGTTGTTATTTAATTATTTAATTTAATTTTAAAATTATTTAATTAATATAATAGAATTTAATTAATTTGCATGAAATTATAAATTTATTAATTAGTAATTATTAAATTAATTGATATTAAATTTGTTAATTTATTATGATTGATTTGTTTGAAATTATAGAATTCTTAATTAATAATGATTGATTTGCTTGAAATTTTAGAATTCTTAATTAATAATTATTAAATTGAATGATTTTAAATTGAAATAATAATCATTAATTTGCCATTAAATTAAATTTGATAAAATTATTATTTGTTTAAAAATGAATGATTATTTAATTATTTGCTTAATAATATTAATAATTTATTATTATTATTATTATTTTAAATGTCTCGCAATTACATCGTAAGAGAGCTCCACCACCGAATCCCCATGATGCTTTCCAGTTTTATCTCCCGGTTCATCCTGCACCGGCACCTATACATCCAGCACCGACACTTGTTCGTCCAGCACCGCCCCCTCCCGCACCTGTTCGTCCAACACCGGCCCCTCCCGTTCCGCAACCAGCAACTCCGAAGAAAGTTGTTTATGAAACGGATTCGGATTAGTTAATAATTAGACCCTTAGGTAGATTATCCGACAATCAATGACCTTAATATTAATTGAACTATATTATAATAGTCAATTAAATTTTATCTAATTAATTATTATTTGATAAAAAGTTAATTTTTTAGGATAATATCGAACATAATGAAAGTACCCGATAAAGCTTAGATGAGTTTAAATCGGTTTTTGAAAAAATACGGTGAGGGCTTAACTACTTTCACTAATTATGCCTTTTCGAATTCGACTCACCCAGAAGGTTATTTACCTTGTCCCTACTCGTCCTGCACGAATAGTGAAGTGATTCCTATAAAGAAGATAAGGAAACATGTTTTCATAAATGGTTGGTTGAAACATTACGTCACTTGGACGCGTCACAGAGAGTTACCGAGTAGATATACTGAGAAAAAAATTAAACGACAAAAGACAGTGCCGAAAACTGGTAACAATATGATTGGATTGGTTCGTGTGGCTTACGGAGAACATGTAGTCGAGAATATAGTCGAGAAAATTTATCGGATTGAAAAGTCATGATTGTCACGTTATAATGAAATAGTTACTTTCTATTGCATTACGTAAATCGACAAAACCTGTAGTGACTTTGGTTCTCGTTGAACTTTGCGAATATTTTCACGATATTTGTTCGAAAGTGACCGAAGTCAAACTTATGGAGCAATGGGAGAAAAGAATTATATATACATTATGCAATCTTGAGAAAATATTTCCCCTTGGTTTTTTTACTGTAATCATTTCTCTTACGGCTCATCTAGCAACCGAAGTGAAAATAGCTGAACCGGTACAATATCGATGGATGTATCCAATACAGAGGTATATTAATACATTTATAATAAATTATAAATTCATTTATAATTTATATATCTGATACAATATATTTTCTGACTTTAGATATCTTCTAACTTTAAAAAATCATATCACAGTGCGTAGTCATCCGGAAGGTTCTATTGCAGAAAGTTATCTCGCTGAAAAATCAATGACGTTTTATTCTCAGTTTTTACAAAATGTCGAGACAAAATCAAATCGGTCAGATAGGTATATTGATGGCTTTTTGAATGCACCGACTGATATAACGTTGAATGTTTTATAACAGAAACAGTGCATCAATGTATATTGTTCGACCTCGAAAGTGTCAAACCATATCGGAAGAAACACTTAAAGCAATTGAAAGTTTCGTTTCCAAAACACACGCAATTACGTTTGGAAAATTCACACTTCAAATAATTTGCAGAATGGTTTAAGTGTCCGAAGTCCAACAATCCGACACATAATTGAATTCTATTTCGCGCGGATCAAGTTGTTTTGCTTCGACTTATTGTGGTTACATTATGAATAGGTTAAAATTTCAGACATCAGAATTGACAAATCATAGATCGACGCAAAATAATGGTATTTTTCTTTTTGCTACAACATCAATGATGAAGCACAGAATCTGCTACCAGGGGCTCGTGGTGGTGCGAGGTGATGCCGGAGGCTCTGGAGTCCACGACGCGCGCTCTACGTCAAATACCTGCAAGGAGAGAATAGGCGATTCTGGAGGGAATAGGCAATTCTCTTAGTGCTGCTCTAGTGGAGAGGGAACTTGTGTTGTGCCTTTGAGTGTCCCCTTGGGACCCTTTTTATAGGGTCTCGGAGGGCGCACTCAACGGCAGACATCGCGTCTGTTACCATAATTGGGCGCATTTATGGCCCGTTATGGCATAGGCTGGCGGCGAGTAACGGTCGTAAATCGGCGATTCAGGTATGGAAATCGCCTATTCAGTGGCTAACTCACCGAGTTTCAAGGGCCGAGATATGCAGTCTACCATACTGCCGATTTGGGTCCTAACTCGGCGACTTACCCCTAAAGTCGGCGACTTGGTAGTCCAATTGCGATTTACGGGTTAACTCGGCGATTTAACGATGAACGTGTTCCGCACCGTGGGAGCCTTCCGGGGGTCTGGCATAAAGCGACGGAACCCTAGTCCTTGTTGAAGGGCGTTGCTGGGAGTGACTGACGTAATCAGGCATGTCTCACTAGTACTCCCCCTGAAGAGAGCACAAGAAACATGCGTGTATCGCCAGTATCCCCCCCCCAAGCAAGGTTGTGTGTCGGATCCGCATCAAGGCCAAAGCGACGAGATGGGATCGAATAATTGCGGTCACAGTGACGCAATGATTCCGTATCCATTAAGGCCAAAGCGACAAAATGGATTGATTCTGGCCGAAGCGACATAATCTAGTTCCAGGCCAACGAAACTACATGTTTATAGTCCAACCCTGATCAGGGGCGACTTTTGCTGTGTCATCAAGGCCAAAGCGACAAGATGAATTGACTCACTATCAGAGTCTGATTCCAGCCAAAGCGACAGAATCCATTGATTTACAATCAGAATCTGATTCACTATTAGAATCTAGTTCATTGTTGGAACTAATGTTTATAGTCAACTCTGATCAAGAGCGACTTTTGTGTCCGCAACGACGGTTACCCCATCAAGGCCAAAGCGATAAGATGGGTTGAGATCAGGCCAGAGCGACAGAATGGTCTCTAGTCTATCAAGGCCAAAGCGACAAAATAGAAGAATTATTGAGGCCAAAGCGACAAAATAATTCTTGGTCCATTAAGGCCAAAGTGACAAAATAATTCTTGGTCCATTAAGGCCAAAGCGACAAAATGGGCATGGATCTATTAAGGCCAAAGCGACAAAATAGATCTGATTCTGGTCGAAGCGATGGAATCTTACCTGCAAAAAAGAAGACATCCTGCGAAATAACTAAATCAGTCTAAAATGCATATTATATTGACTTGTTACCTTTCGTGTTACTCCTCCTCTTGCTCAATAAATCCTTGATAATTATGGTCGAAAACGACAGATTTATCGTGCTCAAATTTGACAACTTCCGGCCGAAGCGACAGAAGTGTCGGGAGAGTTTGATACTCCCCCCGACTTCTGGCCAAAGCGTCAGAGGTGTCGGGAAGAGCTCATGATACTTCCCCCTTGAGTACCTGTGAAAAAACGTGATGACTTTTGGCCGAAGTGTCGAAAAGAGTTCGTGATATTCCCCCTCGATGTTTGATGCCTTATGGCTGAAGCGACAGAAGTGCGAGAGAGAGTTCATAATACTACCCCCCGATGTGTATAACTTCTGGTCGAAAAGACAGAAGCGTAGGAGAGAGTTCGTGATACTCCCCCCCGATATGTATGACTTCCGGTTGAAAAGACATAAGAGTAGGAGAGAGTTCGTGATACTCCTCCCTGAAGTGTAATGACTTCTGGCCGAAGCGACAGAAGCTTTGGAGAGAGCTCGTGATATTCCCTCCAGAAGTGTAATGACTTCTAGTCGAAGCGACAGAAGCTTTGGAGAGAGTTCGTGATATTCCCTCCAGAAAATAGTGTTTTTTATCCTGTGTCGGCGATTTAATGTCTAAATCGGCGACTTTGTTCCAGGGTGGCGTTGTGAGCAGTTCTGCAATTTTGCCCACCTGGATCGGCGATTTATTCGAAAATCGACGACTTTTATGATGAGCTGGTTCTCTTAGAAGATCCTTGGGATTTTGGGGAATATTTGCAAAATTTTCAGATATGGAAACTTCGTTGTCATATCCCATTATTTTTGCCTAAACTCGACGAGTTTATGAGAAAATCGCCGAGTCTTGGAGATTTGAGAATCAATTAGCGATTTTCCTTCGCGTAATTTTTGGATTTTCCGAGGGTATTTTGCAATTTCTCTAGGGTCTATAAATAGTGAATCGATTATTTTAATCCGCACATCACTTTCCCAAATTGCCTGAACCCTAATCCCGAATCCCTAATTTAAGTCGCCGACTTTCTCTCTAAATCGCCGACTTTCTCATGGCAGACCCGAAACAATCGACACTCTCTGAGCTTATCGCGTCGGAGACCGAGGCTCTGGTCGACGACATATTCCGCACTGACATCGATGAGAGTCTTGCGGCGGTGCTCAACACTGTTGAGTCTCCGATCCCCTCGCCTTTGCGCGGTGGGTCGGAGATTCCGGCTGCTGATGCACTGTCGGATGCCCAATTTTGTGCCACTGCACGTGAGCATTTAGGGCTCACTCCCGAGCAATCGCCGAGTTCTGCTAAGAAATTGGCGAGTTTGGGTTGTGACCCTGAGGCTCCTCCTCTTGAAGCGGGTGAGATCCCCTCGACCATTGCTTCTAAATCAGCGAGTCCCCTGAGTCCCAAGGGAACTCGCCGACTAAAGGCAAGGAGGGTATCCCTGTCTTCAAGAGGCCTCTCCGAATTATTGATCTGAGATCGGCGAGTTCGAAGCAAACATTAGCGACTTCCACATCTAAATCGATGACATTGCCCCAAAACTCGGGGGTTACAGTTGACGAATATGTACCCATCCAAGTTGTGGTACCTGATGTTCCGGTCATCCATACCGAGGGGATGACCTCTACTGACTTGGGCAAGAGGCCTTCTACTGAATCTGAGAGGCCAATTAAGAAAAGGAAGCGAAAGCACAACAAACATGATAAGAATTACTCTCGCGAAGGTGGCGAGGGTAGCACCTCCATTCCTCCTACTTATGGGATGGGGGGTCTGGGAAAAACTCACATCCCCACCGCGGAGGGTGCCCGAGTCCTGAGCCTTTTAATTATGATCAGGAGCTAGAATTGGACCGCGGTCGAAGCCGTCGTCGACCTGACCTGTCTGAAGGATCAAAGTCTCCTCCTACTACTACTGAAGTGGACAAGGATGGAGATCGATCACATAAATCTTTCCTTTTATGAGGGAGTTGAGAACCACACTAGCTACGCTTACTGTGAAACTTTGTCAAATGGTGAAATTAAGTTGCTGCCCCTGAGTGACACGAACGAGGGGTCTTTTGAGGAAGTTGCTCTGAATAGTCCTCCCGTACCACAAACGGATACCGTGCATCCATTTTCTGTCATGTCTGCGCGTGAAGCCCGAGATATTTTGCGAGGGGTACGCATTTCTGGGCGTTTGCGATTTTGGAGGTCGCAATATCAACCTGCCAACATTCCTCTTGTGGGGTTTCAAGCGATTCCCCGACTGTACTTCCGACACTTCTCCGTACTACCCATCCCGACATTGATGAGTGAAGTGTTACTTCTAGCTGGCGTGTCGCTGTCACAAATGCAGGCAGCTTTTTTCATCTATCTGAGAGGGTTTTCTAACATTTGTTGGAGTTTGAACATACCCACCACCACTGCCTTGTTTTTCTGGTTTTACAAGCTCATCAAGGCTCCTGCTTCCGAATCTGGTCGGTTGGGGCAAGCTAAGCGGTTTCATGGTCGTGAGCTAATTATCAAACTCCCTTCCAACTACGGACCGCAGTGGAAGAGCGAGTTCTTTTTTATTGACTCGATGTTTGTGCGCGGAAGTCGAGAGGGTTGGGCTAACACCCGACGCGTACACCTGGATGTTCCTTGTGAACTAAGCAAGGCGGAGCTCGAAGATGTGAAGAAAATCTCCTCAGCCCTTGCTGCTCATGAGTGTGGTCAGGGAATTCTTTTCTCTTTGTGTCAGCGCGAGGACTTTACTTTTTCCGATGTGACACGCTTCTTGAAATCGGAAGATCCTTCTGGCAAGCCCATTAAGAAGAAGAAGGGAGCACATGTTTACCGTGAAGCGTTGCTTCCTCACTTAGCCGTGAGGTTGCGTGATGCCAAGTTGATTCAGATTCGGAAGACTGAAGAATCTCGTCCTCGTGGTACTTTTGAACCTGGATCGTGTTCGCGGTCGGTACCAGAGTTTGCTCCTTTTCGATCTACCTTTGACTATCCGAGCCTGTTTGCGGATGCCGAGGTGCGATCGAAGGCTACCCAAATGCTGTTGGCGAAGCCTGGAGATTGGATTCGAGAAGAGCTCACCAAAGTTCTATCTGCTGTAAGTGACCTAAACTCGTATATTTTTTGACTTATTTATTTTTGTACTAATCGAATTGTTTTTTGTAGGCTGCGTATCTATCAAATGCTGTTGTTGGGATGCAGTCATGTAACGACACGTTTTGATCTCAGCGTGAATATGATAAACTTGATAATAAGTATCAAGTTGTTTGTAAAGAAGTGTGGTCGCTGAGGAAGGTCTTCCAAAATAACAAAAGGTTGGAAGAAGAAGCTGTTGAGCATGAGAAGACAATTGCGGCGAAGAATAAAGAACGCGCTGCAAATAAACTTGAGATTTCCGCCCTTCGTCAGGAGCGTGATTCGTTGAAGACATCTGGATCGCTTCTTACTAATGCTCTGAAAGAAATTGAAGGACTAAAGGTGCATCTGAACGCGGAGGTTGGCAATGCGGTGGCTTCTGAATCACAAATTCAGGAGCTTAAAGTAGATCTTTTTAAGTCCGCCTCCGAACTGAAGGATCTGAATGACCGCATCTCCCAATCCACGGAGGAGTCGAGAAAGATGAAGGAAGAACTAGATGCTTCTTCAGAAAAAGTGAAGGACTTGGAGTTTGAAGTTGATGGTCAATCTGACCAGCTCCAGGACTTAAACTTTTTCGGTCCTCATGTGTTTCCAAGTTTGTCTGCCAACTTTGTGACTAACATTATGGCGTGGCTAGAAGAACATTCTGAAGTGCAGTTGGAGCACAAAGAAGCTCTTGATAAGATAAAGAGCGATGTTCGGGCGGCGAGGAAGGAAGAAGATTAGAAATCCTTAGTTTTTTTGTAGTGGATATTTTTGTAATCTTTTTATCAATCAATGAACTATTTTGCCTTTCTTCGTTAATTTTTTGTATAAATATTTTTAAGTTGTAACCTAGGCTCGAAACTAGATTCACAAATCGTAACTTAGCCATTCTGGACGTAAGTTAGATTCTGCTAACCCCACTTAGCCACTCTGGACGTAAGCTTGGTCGTACGAATCGTAGTCCAGTCGTCAGTTAAACTCGCAAATAATTTATACTTCTAAATTAACTTAGAGTTAAAAATAGTTTGAGTAATAAATCGATGTAAAACCCACTAATTCCTAATTTGCACATGCGAATTAAGGTTGTGATCGCAATTCTAGGCTTGCTTGCCTAAATTGGATTTATTCGAACTAACCCTGGATTTGAACCCTGAAAGTGTGGTCTGACTCTGGCCGTAGCGACGGAGTAGCGCTTGGTCCGCATCGAGGCCAAAGCGACAAGATGGGAAGTGATCATTGGGGCCATAGCGACGAAATGATCATTGATCTATTGCGGCCGCAGTGACAAAATAGATCCAGAGTTTAGGGTCATCCTAGGGTAGTCAAAAAGTGTCGCAAGTATCTTACAATCCCTGACGAGTTTGCCGTTTGGACTAAGAGTACTTTTGATTGACTTTGCAAAAAATGAAAACTAACTATTCTATTTTGCAATTGATAATAGCATACATACTAAGAGAACCTAACAAGAAATATAAAAATTAATACTATGCGTAGTATTGTTGCATGTTGTCCGCGTGTCAGGTGTTTGAGACCATTGTCCCGTCTTGTCGCCGTAAGCGATAAGTGTCTGGCCGTATCTCTTCTTCGATGATGTAGGGTCCTTCGAAGTTAGACAACAACTTATTTCTTGGTCTGTTTCTTTCTGTTATGCTAGCTTTTCGTGTGACGAGGGTTTCTGGCAGAAATACTTTTTTGCGCACTTGGTAATTGTGGTATCTTGATAGCCTGGTACGATTCATTCCGCAGATCTGCCTAGTCACGAGTTTCATCCCTTAACTCTAGCTCTGTTGCTAGGTTTTGGTCATTAGTTTGTTCGTCGTACTTCGAGACTCTGTATGTTGGTATACTCATTTCTATTGGTACGACTGCCTCCACTCCATAGGTCATAGCAAAAGGGGTGTTTCTCGTGGGATTTTTACTTGTTGTGCGCTATGCCCATAGGATTTCGCACAACTTGTCTGCCCAGGCCCCTTTGGCTGATTCGATTTTCTTTTTCAAACCCTGTACGGTGGCTTTGTTGGTTACTTCTACTTGTCCGTTTGCCTGAGGTCGGTAAACGGAGGCGAAGTAGAGTTTTATGCTCAAGTCCTCGCACATTTTTGAAAATTTCCCCCCTGTAAATTGAGTACCATTATCCGTGATAATGTGCTGGGGGACTCCGAATCGACAAACTATGGAGCGGTAGACGAACTTTACTGCCGCATCTTGAGTGATCTTTGCTACTGCCTGAGCCTCGACCCACTTTGTAAAGTAATCTACTGCTATAAAGATGAATCGAGCCTGAGACGTTGAAGGTGGGAATGGTCCTACGATGTCCAGTCCCCACCTTGCGAATGGGATCGAGCTCAAGATCGGAGTCATATCCGCGGATGGTTTCTGTTGCATCGGACTGTGCAACTGACATGCTCGGCACTTGCGGACGTAAGTGCGAGCTTCCAACCTTAAGGTGGGTAATAGTACCCTAGTCGTATAATTTTGAAGGCCAGTGTCTTCCTCCCTCGTGGAGTCCGCACGATCCTTCGTGTACTTCCTGGATGATTTTATCTGTGTCAGGCTTGGCTAAACATCGCAGCAGCGGGCTGTCGAAGGATTTCTTGTAGAGTACACCCCCGACGTCGCAATACTTGGCTGCCTTGTATTTTAACTTTTTGGCCTCCCCTTTATTGTCAGGAAGCAATCCAGTCTGGATGAATGCCAATATTGGTTGTCTACAATCCCCTTGGGAGTTGGAAGTGATATTCAATACTTGGTATGTGGGTTGGAGGATAGAATCCACCAAGATTTCGCGCTGCCCTCCCTCCCATGCCGATGCTAGGCATACTAGAGCATCGGCGGGTGTGTTTTGGATTTGAGGGATCTACTCTATTTTGAACTCGGCGAACTGTTTGGTGAGTGCCGCCATTGCTTCCACATACTTGGTGATTTGTGGTTCTTTGTAGACAAACTCGCCAGTGGTTTGCCGAGCCACGAGCTGAGAGTCAGTGCGGAGCGTGACATTCTCAGCGTCGAGAGTTCTCAGCAGCTTTAGGCCGTGTATAGTTGTTTCGTATTCCGCGACATTGTTTGAAGCTGGGAAATAAAGCCGTACCGAGTGTTCGTAGTTTTTTCCATCTGGGCTATGGATTTTTACTCTGATACCCGAGCCCGTGCTGCAACTTGAGCCGTCTACTTCCACAGTCCAAGGTTGGGTTAAGTTTAATGGTGTGAGTTCAACTATGAAGTCCGCTACAGCTTGCCATTTGATAGAAGTGGCTGGTCGGAAATTCAAGTCGAACTCACTGAGCTCGATTGCCCACTTAGTTAACCTCCCAGAGATATCGGGTTTATGGAGTAGACGGCGTAAGGGATACGATGTGAGTACCACAATCGTATGCGCCAAGAAGTAGGCTCGAAAGCGACGACAAGCGTCAATTACAGCGTACACGATTTTCTCGATAGGAGAGTACCGTGTCTCTGCGCCTTGTAGTCGCCTTGAGTGATAATAAATAGGGACTTGATCCTTGTTCCTTTGCGCGATGAAGACTGCACTTACGGCTTCATCTGAAGCTTCTATATATAAATACAGGTTCTCCCCATCCTTAGGTGATGTCAACATTGGAAGCGAGGACATGTGTGCTTTCAACTTAGTAAATGCGTCCTCGCATTCCGGTGTCTAAGTAATACTACCCTTGGCCGCAGTTTTCAGTAATTGGAAGAATGGTTTACACTTGTCGGCTGTTTGCGATATGAAGCGACTAAGTGCGTTGATCCGACCGTTCAGCTTTTGTACTTCTCTGATTGTGCGGGGGGCTTCCATATCGAGGATTGCTTGGATTTTTTCGGGATTTGGTTTGATCCCGTGCTGACCTACATAGAAACCAAGGAACTTGCCTTCCTTGATTCCGAATGTGCACTTAGCCGGGTTGAGTTTCATTCCGTATTGTTTCAATGTATCAAGGGTTTCTCTCAAATCATCAGGATGTTGTTTCATGCTAGATGATTTGACCAAGATGTCATCTACGTAAGCGGAAACGTTACGTCCGATCTGGTCCGAAAAAAACCTTGTCCATTAAACGTTGGAATGTAGCCCCAGCATTCCTCAAACCGAATGACATTACTCTATAACAGAATGTTCCTGAGTCTGTGATAAAGGATGTTTTTTCCTCATCAGGTTCATGCATCAGGATTTGGTTGTATCCTGAGTGGGCATCCATCACAGAGAGGAGTTCGTTACCGGATGCTCCATCGACTAGCTCGTCGATGGACGACAACGGGTAACTGTCCTTGGGGCATGCTTTACTGAGATATGTGAAATCAATGCACATGCGCCACTTACCATTAGGTTTCTTGACGAGGACGGGGTTAGCCAGCCAAGTCGGATATCGGACCTCCCGAATGTGTTCGGCATTCAGGAGTTTCGATATTTCCTTATTGGCTGCTTCCCGCCTGTCAGAAGTGAGCACTCGACATTTCTGACGCCGAGCTGGAATGGATGGATCGACATTGAGTTTGTGCATCATGATTTGACGCGCAATCTATGTCAGTGCCTCACCCTCCCAAACAAACCTGTCCTGGTGCTCCTCTAGGACAGTCACAAGCTTGGCCCTTAGGTCAGAAGGTAGCCCCTTTCCTAATGCCACCTATCCCCCCTCCAGCTGAAACACTTTAGTCTCGTCCACAGGTTGTAATTTCTCCCTTTCCCCAATGTTAGGTGGGGCATGGACGAGCATGTTGTTTAACCTTGTTAGCTGGGTAGTCTTCTTATACCCTAGTCTAGAATCCTTTTGTGATCCTTTGACTGTTGTGACGAACCCCTTTTCCGGGTATCGTAGGCATTGGTGATAAGAAGACTGGACTGCCTTGATTCCATGAATGAAGGGTCGTCTGAAAATGCCATGGAAAGTGGACTCTACTTCTACCACTATAAAATGGCATGTCCGACTAACCCTCCCCTACCTGAAACCGATGGAGACTTTCAAATCAATAACACCGGCTACTGGGGTAGCGATGTTAGTGAAACCGTAGATGGCTTCCTTGTAGGGAGATAGCTCCTCCCTTTTAAGGCCCATCTTGGTGAAAATGTCCATATAGAGGATGTCCGCGGAACTGTCGCTATCGACAATCATCCTCTCGACTCGGGAATCAGGACCGATGTCTGCTTGGATCACGAGTGAATCCTCGTGAGATTACAGAACATCGTCCAGGTCCTCTTCGAAAAAGTATATTGACTTCTCCTCGCGGACCCGTTTTCCGTTGTCTCAAGGTGTTGATTGTGACATCAGCACCTTCCGGGCATACCCTCTGTTCTGGCCAATGGAATCATCACCATATATCATATTGATGGTTTTCCGTTGGCGATCCTCGCTGCTGTCGCTATCTGGCGAAGGAGAACGTGGACGTTTTCCCTTCGGGTCAGATTTGCAAGTGTCCCGTCCTCGGGGTCCCTTGACGAAGTTGCTCGAAAAATCTCGAGAATTCCCTGCAGTGGCCGTGGTCCTTGTGGAATTTGCAGTATTTTCCACCTTACTTACGGCTACCTTTGGTCGCAAGGTCCGCTCGGTTCTTTAGCTTCTCAAACAGTTCGCCCTTGCTGATGGTTAGCGGGGTGAAGTCCCTCCACTGTTGAGGTGCACCCTTTGGCGACTGCTTCATTGAGGTCTGGTACAGCTTATTGTCGTGTTTCGACTTCCACTCTTTTTTGAAAGTTTCAGCCTTGTTGTCTCTCCGCAAATGGAGAATAGATAGATCCTGATGCATCCGCACTTTCGCGGATGATGGTCCTTTGACTCCTCGCTTGTTCGAGGTTGCTCATTCTTCTCTCCATGTTCTCCATGAAGTTGAATAACCTCTCTTCCAGAGTGGAGGGGTCCTTATGTACCAAGTGTTCCTCGTGTAGAGGAACCGAGTTTGTTTGGTCAGTTTGAGCATTGTCGGGCCTGTTTGACCGAGATTTCTCGCCCTGTTTCAGCTCAACTGTTGCTAGCATTTTACCCTTACTTCTCGTGGCGTAAGGGTGCTTTTGTTTTTCGATGATAACCATTTTAACAAAAGCGAGGTAGTTTCGAAGCAATGAGGTGACTTGACTAAGCTTGTTCTAAAAACAAAGAAAAATCGGCGATTTAGAGGTCTAAATCGACGACTTTTGACTTTGGGGAGTTTTTTAATGGAGTCGTGGATAGCACTTTTAGCTAGCAGACGATATTCGGGATCGGGCGATTTTCAAGGCTAAGTCGGCGATTTAAGGAGATTAATCGAACTTCAGGCGAGAATCGACTATTGTTGATCTAAATCGGCGATTTAGTTGACAAAGTCAGCGATCCCTCCGGGAGAGATCAAGCCGGACTTTGCAAAAAAAAAAAATCGCGATTACGACGGGATACCGGTGGTCCGATATTCCCACAGACGGCGCCAGCTGATGAAGCACAGAATCTGCTACCAGGGGCTCGCGGTGGTGCGAGGTGATGCCGGAGGCTCTAGAGGTCACGACACGCGCTCTACGTCAAATACTAGCAAGGAGAGAATAGGCGATTCTGGAGGGAATCGGCGATTCTCTTAGTGCTGCTCTAGTGGAGAGGGAACATGTGTTGTGCCTTTGAGTGTCCCCTTGGGACCCTTTTTATAAGGTCTCGGAGGGCGCACTCAACGGCGGACATCACGCCTATTACCATAATTGGGAGCATTTATGGCCCGTTATGGCGTAGGCTGGCGGCGAGTAACGGTTGTAAATCGGCGATTCAGGTATAGAAATCGCCTATTCAGGGGTTACCTCGCCGAGTTTCAAGGGCCGAAATGTGCAGTCTACCATACTGCCGATCTGGGTCCTAACTCGGCGACTTACCCCTAAAGTCGGTGACTTGGTAGTCTAATCGCGACTTACGGGTTAACTCGGCGATTTAACGATGAATGTGTTCCGCACCGTGGGAGCCTTCCGGGGATCCGGCATAAAGCGACGGAACCCTTTGTCCTTGTTGAAGGGCGTTGCTGGGAGTGACTGACGTAATCAAGCATGTCTCACCAATCAACATACGCTAAGTTTTCTACGGTCACATGAAAAAATATTGTCTGTTTGAATGTAAGTGGTACGATCCTGGAAAATCAGGTACAAAAGTCGATGATTTTGGTGTCTTTTCAGTATACAAGACACAAGAAAAATTCTGAAAGGAACCATTTATTTTGGCAAATCAAGTTCAACAATGTTTCTACATTCAAGATCCTAGGTCTGTCAATAGATATTCGAAATTCGTATTCGAATTCGTTTAGGCTTAATCGAATTCGGATAATCGAATTCGGATAATCGAATTCGGATACTTAAAATACTATCCGAAGCTAAACGAATTCGAATACTTCTATCCGAATTTGAATAAGTATATAAATATATAATAATTTTATAATTTTTACTTTTTCTAATATAATGTAATTTGTATTGTGCTGGATTTATATATTAAAATGTTATTTTTAAAATATTACAGGGTTTTTTTATTAAAAAAATAAGTAAAATATTATTTTTTTTAATTTTTTGTAAATGTTATTCGAATCGAATTCGGATACGGAATTTGAAATTCGAATAATAATCGGACGAATTCGGATTATCCGGATACTAAACGAATTCGGATACAGGGGTATCCGGACCGAATTCGTCCGATTGACAGGCCTACAAAATCCAGTAGAATCTGATTGAAGTTTCGTCCTTAAAATACCAAATAAAGATATTTTCGATATCGATAATGATGATTGTTGTAATTAAATTTTTAAATATTATATTACAACATAATCTTATATTTTAATATAATATCACGTTGATTGTAAATATTTCTTCTTTTTTTCAGTAAAAAATGAGTCAACTACTTGCAATCGTCGAACGATATTAAAAATTTGAGCGACTAAACCGGATTCAACGTAGTTTTTATAAAAACATAAATTATTATTGTCGTGTTTTTGTTTGTTTCCGTTGCGGAGTCAACGGTCATCATTTTCACGAATGTCCAAAAATATAGTCGAGAAATCCTCAAACAATGGAAGTCGGTCAAGTTTTAGTGTTAGGATATGAAGTTAAAGTGTTAAATGATTGTGAAGGCACACATTCATTCAAAATCGAATACAAATCTTCTCACGACGACTTTGAAGATTTGTTGTGTATGATAATAAAGAATGTAAATTACAATAGGAGAAATGTTTGGTTGTTGTGTCAGACTAAGATCTCGTATACGGGTGTCTGGCTATGTATTTAAATTAACTAATTTTATTTTAAAATTGTAATATATAAGATTATGTTTCCGTTCTTTGTTCTGGTCGGTGTTATCACACCGTTTATGACACTAGTGATGGTTACATCCCGTCGCTCTTTCGAAGAGTCCAGCAGGGGTGGCTAGTTTATTTTTAAAAATTTAAATATTATCATAATTTTTTTAAATATTAAATCTTAAATATGTAAATTAGATGCAGGGTCATCCACATCTAATGAGCCTCCAAAGAAAAAGGATCGTGGTCGCACGAAAGACCACCCTCATAACCATCCAGAAAAAGGTACAAAATGGAAGGTTATGTTTGACGACACAAACCAAGCGACCGATGAAAAATCAAAGAAATTAGTCGCACGAATGGCTCATTTAGGAAAAGACCTTACACTCTTTTCGTACGACATTGAGTGGCGTCATCAACCTAAACATCATTTTCATGACGCGTTGAAAATATTATCTGTAAGTATTTTTTTTTTTTATAATATTTATTAATTTTTCAAAACTTTTAAGTTTTGAATATGTAGGCCGAATATGATTTCAGTGCAAGCAAAGCGGCACAAACTTATATCAATGATAAGTTGAACAAACTTTGGAAGAGCAACCATAATTCATTGGTATAAAAATATGGCGGAGATCCAGATATGAATGAAGAAGATATTTTAGCAATCTGAGAGTTGAAAACTATAAACAATCTTGTATTTTCAATAATCAATTATCAACTTATCCTATACTTATATACTACATACAACCCAACACTAATAATCAGTTAACTAACTAATTCAACTAACAACAGTTTAACTAATTCTTAATTCTTTTATCCTTCTTATACTCCTCAAGACGAAGGTAGTATTATCGTACTGAGTCTTGAACCACTCCTGACCCAGCCATCATATCGATTGCAATTATCATTCAGTTGTATACATCTTTATGATTGTTGATTAATTGGATTGATAGTGAGGATAAAAAACGCAGTGGGATACATACTTTTGCTCATCTTTTCATTTTTTCTGAGAAAACCTATCCTATCAAGCCAATTGAACTCATCACTATTCTTTACTATGTCATCCTTCCTTTCTCGCTTTACCTTCAAAGAAATAAAGAACAACCACAACCCAACATATCCACCAAAAAAAATGATAACAAATAGTAATACTAGCTCAACATATTAATTACATATGATCACACACATCAACATATCAAATAGTTTTAGTACGTTTAATCAAACATTAACTTGATCAAATAGTTATAGTAAACAGTGATTTCAGAAATTTGATGATTTAATCAGAATTTAAGAATTTAGAGAAAATTTAGACAATTTATTTATTTTTATAACTTTCCAAATTTTCACACCTTCTTATTGTAATTCTTTTTGTTAATTCCGCAAACCTATCACTTCCTAATGATTTTGTAAATAGATCAGCCAATTGATCAATTGTCAGTATATATCTTATTTTTAACATTCCTCTTTTAATTAACTCTCTAACATAATGATAGTCCGTATCTATATGTTTGGATTTACTACTACTAACTGGATTTGAAGCAAGAAATATTGCAGAAATATTATCACAGCATAAAGTTGGTGATGGGATAAAGATTTCTAGATCCCTACACAACAGAGAACACCACCTTATCTCAGCTGTAGTATACCCTATAGATCTGTATTCCGTCTCTACACTTGACCTTGACATTGTAGTTTTCTTTTTAGATGACCATAGAATCAAATTACTTCCTAAGAATAGACAGGTGCCTGTTACGGATTTTCTATCATTCAAATCACCTGCAAAATCTGAGTCACAAAACCTTACTATTCTTGTTGATATATATTTTGTAATATGCAATCCATTTAATATTGTTCCTTTAACATACCTTAGAATTCTTTTAGCTGCTGTCATATGGGTAGTTCTAGGTATTTGCAAGAATTGGGATACTTGATTCACATAGTATGTCAGATTAAGTCTGGTCAATGTTAGATACTGTAGAGATCCAACAAGCATTCTAAATGGTGTAGGATCCTTTATAATTTCTCCCTCATTAGCTACCAATTTTGATCCTGACAATGCTGGTGATCTGGCAGGTTTACACAATGACATTAAACTTAACTAATAATTTTGTTGCATATCTTGATTGCGTAAGCATAAGAGATTTATCTTTTTATCTGGTGACTTCAATTCCAAGAAATATTCTTAGGAGTCCTAGATCTCGATACTTAAACTCTAGGCAAATTATTTTTATAATATTTTCTATTGCATGAGTATTATCTCCAGTTATTATCATGTTATCAACTTAAACTAGAACCCAAACACTGTAATTATATGCTTTCTTAGCACAAATAATGACGCATCTGCCGGACTATTTTTAAATCCAATCTTTACTAAGAAATCACTCAATCTAGCATACCAAGTCCTCGGTGCTTGCTTTAGTCCATAAATGGCTTTTCTAGGTCTACATACATGACCTGGATACTTATTATCTATGTACCCTGGAGGTTGCTTCATATAGACTTATTCTGATAGCTCTCCCTGCAGAAAGGCATTCTTTACATCCAGCTTTCTTAAAGTATATCCTTTTGTCACTGCTATAGCTAATATTATCCTAATAGTGGGTGATTTTACTACAGGACTGTATATCAGATTAAAGTCTATACCTTCTATTTGCTTAAACCCCTGAGCTACTAATTTGGCTTTATACCTATCAATCGAACCATCATTCTTTCTCTTAATCTTATATATCCACTTACATCCTACAATATTTATTGAAGAGTCTAACGGTACTAATTTCCAAGTTTGATTTTCCTTAAGAGCATCATATTCTTCACCCATAGCCTTACACCATTTTTCCGACTGGAGTGCTTCTCCTAGCCCTCTTGGTTCTCTATTTTCTAAGTCAGATATGTCTGCTATAAGAGCCTTTGGCAGTAAATAACTTGATCTAAAATCTTTAGCAAGTCCCAATGGTGCAGATCTTAATCTCTTACTTCTTCTTAATTCTTCTGTTTGTCTACCAATTATTGTTTCCCTAGATATCCCAATCTCATTATCTTCATTCCTTATTTGCTCAATATATAGAACTATCTTCAAGATTAGATTGTCCTGTTTCTCCTCTACCTTCATTCCGACTTATCTCAGTAGTACTAATTAATAGGATCTATTTCAGAATTTTCTAATTCCCCACATGACTCTTGACTTCCAGTATTTTGATGTTCAATATTCCTACTAAATATGAACTTGGGTACATGAATATTATCTATTACTAGCTTTTGGAAATTTTAATCCTATATTCTTATTGACTATTTCTAATTCTTTAGTATATTGAAAAGGAAAAATTCCTTCATGAAACTTTACATGTCTTGAAACAATCATTTTATTTGTCCCTAAGATTAAACATCTATAATCTTAATGTTTAGGTGAGTACCCTAGAAAACAACACCTAGCCGCCTTAGGGGAAAATTTATCCCTTTTTGTTTTAGGTAAAAGGGGAAAGCATAAGGATCCAAAAATCCTTAAATACTTGTAATCTGGTTTTCTATTAAACAAAATTTCAAATGGAGATTTATTGATCTCTATATTAGGAGACGGTAACCTATTTATTGTAAAAATTGCTACTAAAGCAGCTTCAACCCAATAAATTCTAGGTATCTTAGATTTGAATAATAAACACCTAACTGTTTCAATCAGGTGTCTATATTTTTTTTCAGCTATACTCATCTGTTCAGGGGTATAGGGAGAAGAAAATCTCTGAAGAATTCCTTTTTGTTTCGTATAAATTTCGAATTCTTTATTTAGGAATTCTCCTCCTGAATCTGATTGAATTATCTTAATTCTATGATCTAAAAGATTTTCAGCAATATTTTGAAAAACTTGAAAATTACTAAAAACTTCACTCTTATTTTTCAGTAGATAAATCCAAGTATACGTACTAAATTCATCCACTAGAATTAAATAATATTTAAATCCTGAAATTGAGGTAGTAGGGGCTGTCCTCAAACATCTAGATGAATAATATCTAGAGGTTTGGTGGCATATACCTCTCTTCTTTTAAAGGCCAATTTATGCATTTTATTTAAAGAACAAACTTCACAACAAAATGTTTTGTTTATCTTTGTATTACAAAAATGATTTACAATCCTACTATTAGCATGACACAAACAATCATATCATACATCTTTATTACTTAGTATACTGAATGAAGCACTATCGCTACTCCATTCTTCTTCCTTCCATGTTGTAAGTGATAAAGTCCTCCGGAGTTATTGCCGATCAAAATAGTCCTCCCTGTCTTCTGGTCCTTAATAACACAACCAGATAATTTAGAATTTTATCATAACCCATATCCTTACTTAAGCTTTGAATTAAAATTAAATTTTTCCTCATTTCTGGTACACACAAAGCATTTTTTAAAATCAATAAACCATTATCAGTTTTTAATTTAATTGTTCCTATATGAGAAATTTTTAATTGTTTTCCATTACCAATAATTATAGAAATCATACCATTGTATTGTTGCGCATCATAGAAATGATCAATTGACGGTGTCATGTGATGAGACGCTCCTGAATCCAGGCACCACGTGTCATCAACAACCTCATTCATATCCATATTAGATGAAGAATCCACCAACGATCCCGCAACATATGCAAAATTCCCTCTTTCACTGCATAAACGGGCAGAATGCCCTGATTTATTACAAATTTGACAAATAAGTGAAGAATTTACCAATTGGGGTGGAGGTCCCCCAAACTGAGATGATGTATGTTGTCCACGACCACGATTTCCATAGCTTCCATGATTATTATGGTATCCATAGCCTCTTCCACGATTTCCACCAAAATTAGAGCCTCGATTTCCACCAAAACCTCTTCCGCCTTTCCTAAAAAATTTCTTATTTCTGTCCTTGATGTACCTGTGCCGCAATTTCTTCATTTTCCAGAATTGGATAGACAGACGGCCTAATCGAAGACTCAATCCATGAAATCACAAGCCAGTTCTTCCTTTGCCATTTTGCAAAATCTGACGTCCCTATTTCTGGAACTGCAACATTACTATCAATGATGTCTTTAAGCCCATATATTTGCAAAAGATTCATCATCTGGGATTTTTAGAACAGATAATTTTCACTGCTTTCCAATTGATGTCTTATGCATCTTGAAGCAACTGACGCAATTTGAGCGTCCTGACCAACAACGATTTCTTCCATTGCAAAAAAAAAAAAAAAAAAAAACTTTTACACTATTTTTATAATATTCTTATTAATCGATTTCTTCAATCGAATTTTTTTTACTTTCTTTAATTTCTTCAATCAATGAAACTTCTTCCCCGATCTGTTTCGACTTCGTGTTTTTCGTTTGCACCTTGAATTCGTGAAACCCATAATCAGACGGCTTCATCAAGTGGAAGATTACACAATGTCACACTACGATTCAGCGTTAATACGTCATTTCCATTTGCATCAACGCATCAACAAGCCGTTTCCATTTGCAGCAACACGTCAATAAAAGATCTTGCAACAACAACTTTCTTTCTGTCAGCACAACATGATTAAAAACGAAATCTGGAGAAAACGAACTCAGCATCACATGATTATATATATATTAGGCAATTCTGGACGCAACCCAGCACGTCAGTATGCGATCATATATACTTACAGCAGCACAGCACAGTACGACGTGATTTTCTGTAGCAGATCTTCGCATTTATAGCAGCACAGCACGACGTGATTCAACATCAACGTGATTCAGAAGCCGACGCAATTTCCACCAGGTAGCGGACACAATCTCACCACGCGTGCAGACGTAATTTCCTCTCTTCAACTGATACCATGTGAGAGTTGAATTTAATAATCAATTATCAACGTATCATATACTTATATACTACGCACAACCCAACACTAATAATCAGTTAACTAACTAATTTAACTAACAACAGTTTAACTAATTCTTAATTCTTTTATCCTTCTCATAAGCAACTCTTCCGCCTTATGGCAGCAAACCTCAATTTCTGAATAAATCGAAACAAATACGATCGGAAAGAGGAATGGTACGTATACGTACATTTATTTGATATTAATCAATTTTTAGGTTATTATTTATTATTTTTTAAAATTTCAGGAAATTTCTAAATTAAATGCCACGAACCGAGCGAATCAAATGACACATCACGCTGATTCAAAAGGATTAGCGCAACAACGTCATGAATTGATAATTATTAATATTTTATATTTAATTTATTTATATATCAATTAATTATGTTAATATAGAAGCAATACGGAAGGAGTGAAGTCGAAGGTTGGTCTTAAAAAAAAAATGACATATAAGAGAAGCGATAAAGTTGTAAGTCTTTTTTTTTTTAATTTTTTTTTTTTTTATCTCTATTCTAATATTTATATTTTTTCAGCATTAAGACACCGAATTTATCAAAAGTCAAGAAGAAAAATCTTGGGCTGAAACGGAATCTCTAACTCTATTGGTAAGTTTCGTTATTTTTTGCTATATATATTTTGAAAATACAGCAATTTATCGAAGGGACGGTCAACAAAACATTCGGCAAAAATAAAAAGAATAGGATATTGGGGATTGAAGAAGCGGCCAGTATGGTTAGTAGAACCAACGAAAGATGGACTTTTCTAAATTGGAAAAAAAAAGCTTGTCTCCGAAAACACGTCTGCTAATGACGATCGAAATATGTTGACGGAACAAGTCAAAAACTTGGAGGTATTTTAAATATAATTCATTAATTTTATTGATTATCAAACTCATTTATGTTTTAATTTTCAGAATAAGTATAATGAGAGTCAAAAATGTATCTCGAAATACAAGAAAAAGTTTCAATCAATGAGATCGACGTTCAAACAGATGACTAAAGCTTTGAAGGCTTCCGGATTCGATTTGACGAACATTGCGTCCACTTCGAAGTCCAGCATACCGTCTGCATTAGAATCAGATCATTCGGATTCAGATTCAGACGACTCGATTTTCTGACGAGTGTTGATTGATATTTTGTATTTTAATTTTTAAACTTTGAATGTTTAACGATTCTGTATTTCAGTTTCCATTTTATTACAAAACATCGATTTCAATTTCACGATTTCATTTCAACGATTTCATAATCGTGTTTCAAAACAATAACGATTCAAATGTTGGATTTAATAGCCTGTTTAAAATAAATTGCACAAACATTGTATGGCGGAAATCCATCATTGATACTATTATATTACGGTTTACATGGCGGATGTCCGCCATCTGTATACGGGGCCAACCACCCTCTCCTAGTTATACATGGTGGATATCCGCCATCTATATACGCGGGCAACCGCCTGATGTACTTATGATGGCGGATTTCCGACATCTTATGTTACAAAGATAGTCGGCAAACATCCGTCATCAATATAATTAACCGTCATCGATGAATTGGCGCCAACTTTTTTCGCGCCATATTATACATGCCGGATGTCTGCCATCTTTTAATTTTCAGTTCTCGCGAAAATTTTCAGATTCGATGGCCGAAATCCGCCATTGATACTTTTTTTGGTGGAAAATAGGGATGAATAATAGATGGCGGTCTTTAGATGGAGGATATGAGGTTATAATGGCGGTGGTCATTATGACGCTCTTAAGATGGCGGATTTCCGCCATTGATCACTTATGACGGCGGAAATCCGCCATACGAGGTTTGTTTTCTTATAGTGATAGATATGAGGTTTGCCTGGCAGTTATCGTCCTGGCGGACTTATGATGGAGGAAATCCGCTACTGATCACTTATGATGGCGGAAATCCACCATCATAAGTCCGTCATCCTAGATCTTATTTCTTGTAGTGATTGCGGGCATTAAACGATGGCAGTGAACGGTCGGATATTGCCGTCTGCAACCATCCGTAGGGCGCGGGAACCTTATGAAACACACATCCTATATAATCTATACTTTAATCGCTACTTATTATCTATTATTTAGTCACTTCCCACAATCTCAAAGGCTCATATAAAATATCATTAGTATAAATAGTCAATTGTAATATATAACTTTAGGTTTAACTTTTTCACTTTATTTTTAATCTAAAATCGGATTCTCCCCCAATCTCTAAGTGTCGCTTCTTCTCCTCTCCACGAACTACGCCCGCTGGTCCTCCCATCGCTCACTTTAACAACACTGTCCTTGACACCATGACAAGTTATCCATCATTCATATAGTCTTCAAATTCGATCATAAGAGAAAAATCGAACCATTAGAGATTTCTTCTTTCTAGATTCGAAGTGATCAATCAATTCGGAAGAACAGACTTGGTCTTCTCGGATCAGATCGGACGTAACGTTTTCGCTTACGTTGATGACATACTAGTCAAATCGTCAAATGTGGAAAAATATCCCAAAGTTCTGAAAGAAACCTTAGAGATATTGAAACAGTACGGAATGAAGCTCAACCCAGCCAAGTGCGCATTTGGAATCAAGGAAGGCAAATTCCTTGGTTTCTATGTAGGTCAGCATGGGATCAAACCAAATCCCGAGAAAATCCAAGAAATTCTTGACATGGAAGCCCCCCGCACAATCAGAGATGTACAAAGGTTGAACGATCGGATCACCGCGCTCAGTCATTTTATATTGCAAACGGATGGCAAGTGCAAACCGTTCTTCCAATTACTGAAAACTGCTGCTAAGGGGAGCATTACTTGAACATCGGAATGCGAGGACGTATTTACTAAGTTAAAGGCACACATGTCCTCGCTTCCAATGCTGACATCACCCAAGGATGGGGAGGATCTATACTTATACATAGCATCTTCAAAAGAAGCTGTGACTACGGTCCTCATTGCGCAGAGGGACAAAGATCAAGTCTCCATGTACTATCACTCGAGGCGACTTCAAGGCGCAGAAATACGATACTCTCCGATTGAGAAAATCGTATACGTTGTGATCCACGCTTATCGTCACTTTCGAGCCTACTTCTTAGCGCACACGATTGTGATCCTGACATCATGTTCTCTACGTCGTCTACTTCACAAACCTGACATATCTGGGAGGTTGACCAAATGGGCGATCGAGCTCAGTGAGTTTGACTTAGATTTTCGACCAGCCACTGCTATCAAAGGGCAACTTATAGCGGACTTCATCGTCGAACTCACACCTACTAACCTGGCCCAATCTTGGATTGTAAAAGTAGACGGTTCGAGTTGCAGCACAGCGCGCAAGTATCGGAGTGAAAATCCATAGTCCAGATGGAAAAAATTATGAACACTTGGTACGGCTTCGGTTCCCGGCATCCAACAACGTCGCGGAATATAAAGCAGCTATACACGGCCTAAAGTTGTTAAAAACTCTCAGCACTGAGAAAGTCACACTTCGTACTGACTCACAGTTCGTGGCTCGGTAAACCACTGGTGAATTCGCTTGCAAGGAACCACAAATTACGAAATATGTGGAAGCGATGGTAGAACTCACCAAATAATTTGCCGAGTTCAAAATCGAGCAAATCCCTCGAATCCAAAATACACCAGCCGACGTCTAGCCTCGGCCTGGGAAGGAGGACAACGCGAAATTTTAGTGGATTCCATACTCCAGCCTACATGCCAAGTATTGAGTGTCAGTTCTGATCCTCAAGAGGATTGGAGGCAACCAATACTTGCATTCATTCAGAATGGAACACTTCCAGACAACAAGGGAGAGGCCAAAAAGTTGTAACACAAGGCAGCCAAATACTGCGACATCGGAGGAGTACTTTACAAAAAGTCCTTCGATAGTCTGTTGTTGCACTGTTTGACCAAGCCAGATACGGATAGAGTAATCCAGGAAGTACATGAAGGTTCGTGTAGACTCCACGAAGGTGAAAGAGCACTAGCCTTCAAAATCGTAAGGCTGGGGTACTATGGGCCCACTCTAAGGATAGAGGCTCGCACTTACGTCCGCAAGTGCCGAGCATGTCAGTTGCATAGTCCAATGCAACAAAAACCATCCGCGGACATGACTCCGATCTTGAGCACAATCCCATTCGCTCGGTGGGGACTGGACATAGTAGGCCCATTCCCACCTTCCACGTCTCAGGTTCGATTCATCTTTGTAGCAGTAGATTACTTTACAAAGTGGGTCGAAGCCCAAACGGTGGCAAAAATCACTCAAGATGCGGCAGTCAAATTCGTTAACCGCTTCATAGTGTGCCGATTCGGAATTCCCCAACACATTGTCACGGATAATGGTACACAGTTCACAGGGGGAAAATTCTCAAGAATGTGCGAGGACTTGGGTGTAAAACTTCAGTTCGCCTCCTTTTACCGACCTCAGGCAAACAGACAAGTGAAAGTAAAAAACAAAGCCATCGTGCAGGGATTGAAAAAGAAATTCGAATCGGTAAAATTGGCCTGGGCAGATAAGTTGTGCGAAATCCTATGGGCATATCGCACAACGAGCAAGAACCCCACGGGAAACACCCCCTTCGCTATGACTTATGGAGTGGAAGTTGTTGTACCAATCGAGATTAGTATTCCAACATACAGAGTCTCAAACTACAATGAGAACACCAATAACCAAAACCTAGCGACAGAGCTAGAGTTAAGGGAAGCAACCCGTGATGAGACGAACCTGCGTAACGAAGCGTACAAGGCTAGCGTATCTAGATACCACAACCGCCAAGTACGAAAAAAGGTGTTCTTACCAGGGACTCTCGTCATGCGGAAGACGAGCATAACAGAAAGAAATAGACCAAGAAATAAGTTGTCGTCTAACTTCGAAGACCCTACATCGTCGAAAAAGAGATACGGCCAGACACTTATCGCTTACGGTGGCAAGACGACACCTAGTACGCGGACAACATGCAACAATATTACGCTTAATAATTGTTGTATATTTTTATTTCTTAGTTCTTTTCTTAGTATATATGTTAATTCTCTAGATAGTTTACAAAATAGAATAGTAAAATTTTGAGAGTCAATTAAAAGTATTCTTAGTCCAACACGATGCGGTCGTCAAGGATTTTAAGATGCTTTCAACACTTTTCCTTTACCTAACCCTGATTTACGGCTTGCAAGTCTAAATCAGGTATCACAAAAATATTAGGTATCACCCTGATTTACGGCTTGCAAGTCTAAATCAGGTATCACAAAAATATTAGATATCACCCTGATTTACGGTTTACTACAATGGATACCCTAGTTTTAAATCTATTTTGTCGCTTTGTCCTTAATAGATTAAGAATCATTTTGTCGATATGGCCTTAATAATCCTATCTCATCTTATCGCTACGGCCTTGATGAGGATTGAGAGTCGCCCCGTCGCTATTGCCGGAGTTGAACTAACATCAGGGTTCAAATCTAGAATTGTAGTCCAAGTTAGGTACTAAACAAATATTTACAAATCTAACCCTAAGATTCTAAGTATTTGCAAAAATAAATCTAATTTATGACAGTAAGTCTAAATTGCGATTACAACCCTAGTTTGTGACTCGCGTGTGCAAATTAGGTATCTTCACGGATATTTGCTAATCTAAAGTCATACTTGTTGGATGGGTGATCTACGTCCAAGGAGAATGAAGATGATCCAAAGTAAGCCATGGAGATGTATAGCAAGAAATTGATTTGCCTTTATTCTTGATTGTGTATTTATATATAACTTGAGGTAACAAACCCACCAAATGTGAGTGGGGTTTGTTATTGTAACAACTTTAATTGCATATATATATAATTCTTATAATGTATATATATTCCAATATTCCCCCTCAAGTTGGCGTTTGAGAAACTACGCCGAGTTTGGATCTTATTTCAAGAAATCGTGATGAGGGTAGTGGTTTGGTTAAGCCATCAGCTATCTGATCTCTTGTAGAGATGTGAGTGACGTGTATTTCTCCATTTCTGACTAATTCTCGCACGAACCCAAAGTTGATCGCCATATGTTTCATTCGATAGTGGAACACAGGGTTGTGTGCTAGATATTTAGCCCCAAGATTATCCGTCCATACTTGAGCTCGTGTGATTGGTATTAGTCGAATTTCCCTTAGTAAATTTCGAATCCAGACTGTTTCTGATGCTGCATCAGCCAAAATGCGAAACTCAGCTTCTGTGGAAGATCGTGCAATAGTGGGCTGTTTCTTGGCTGACCAAGAAATTAGATTATTTCCGATGAATATAGCGAATCCTCCCGTACTATGTCTGTCATCTAAGCATCCTGCCCAATCTGCATCGGTGTATACATCTATTCAGATCGACGCTGATGGTGCAAGCAATATTCCATATGAAACCGTACCTTGTAGATATCTCAACACTCGTTTTGCCGCTACCCAATGAGCTGTGGTTGGATTTTGGAGATATTTACACAGTTTATTTACGGCAAATGATATATCCGGACGAGTATTCACCAAGTATAATAGTGCCCCTACTGTCGATCGATATAGCAGCTTATCTTCCATAGGTACCTCGTCAGTCACAGTTAACTTTATAGTAGACGGCATAGGTGTAGATGCAGATTTTGACATGTGCATATTTGTTCGACGGAGTAGATCACAGATGTACTGGTGTTGAGACAGAACGTAACCACCCGTAGTACTTACTAGAGTTAGTTCCATTCCTAAGAAGAACTGTAGCTTTCCCATATCCTTGAGTCTGAATTCCTTAGACAACGTGTCGATCAACTGTGTAATGTCCGAAGCTGGAGACCAGTCACCACTATATCATCCACATAAATTAGCATATAGACCTGAGAATTTCTCGTAACTCTCAAGAACAGAGATGCATCTGATACGGTACTCACAAACCCAATCAACTTTAAGAAATTACTCAGGCGTTCGTACCACGCTCGAGGAGATTGCCGGAACCTGTAGAGTGACTTGTGAAGTCGACATACCTTAGTTGGATGATGTTTGTCTACAAAACCTGGGGGTTGTGTCATAAACACAATTTCCTTGAGGTCCCCATTCAGAAATGCGTTGTCGACATCAAGTTGACGGAGCTGCCAACCTTTGGATATTGCGAGTGCTAGCATGATTCTGATGGTTGGAAATTTCACGACCGGACTGTATGTTTCGTCAAAATCAATACCCTCGACTTGTGAAAAAACACGTGCAACTAGGCGTGCCTTTCTCCGTTGAAGATTGCCATCAGATCCTCTCTTGACCTTGAACACCCATTTACAAGTCACTAAGTTCGCATTTCGAGGAAGGTCCACCAAGGACCAAGTGTGATTTCGAATCAGTGCACCAAACTCGACTTCCATGGCATGAACCCACTCAGGTGATTTGGATGGTTGTCGGACTGTAGTTGGTTCTGAAAAGTCATCAATTGTAAGTGACGTGGCTTCCAATTCTGCCAGTCTCCGATAGTCAACTCGAGGAATATTTCGTTGGGGCTGATTATTAGGGTCTGGAAGACTTATACTTGCAGTGGCATTATTGTTTGGACTTCCAGTACCATATGTTGTGGGTGACACTGTGGGCCCCACCGGAGTCGATGAACCAGGTGACTCTGGAGTGGACCGAGAATTCTGGACTGAACCGAAGTTGGTGACCTTTCAGTCACAGGTGCAGCCAGATCTGACGGATGAACTGAAAGCATTCCCCATGAGCTTGATTGATGATTCGTTGACGTGCCTTGGGGTACCTGTAATTTTGCAAATGGAAAGGAATTTTCGAAAAAGGTGCAATGACGCGAAATGTATATTTTTTGAGTTGGTGGATCAAAACAAATATATCCCATATGAGATGGGTTATATCTGAGAAAAATGCAGGAAGTAGAACGAAAAGCGAACTTATGTTGATTATAAGGCCTAAGAAGTGGAATGACCTCACACCCGAACACTTTTAGAAACGCGTGTTTAAGTTGGATATTGAACTTTTGAAGTGGTGAGATCCCATGAGTTTTGGACGGTATATGATTTATAGTAAACACTGCAGTAGAGGAGGCAAAATTCCAGTATGATAGAGGAACACTACCATGGGAGAGAAGTGTTAGATCCGTGTCTACTATATGCCTGATCTTCCTCTCTGCCGTGCCACTTTATTCATGAGTATGTGAACACGACCTCCGGTGATGAATTCTATGAGAGGCAAAGTATGTGGTGAGAGCTTGGAATTCACCGCCGAAGTCTGATTGGAAATATTTGATTTTGTGTCCGATTTATTTTTCCACCATAATATGAAGTTTCTGAAAGATGCCTGCAACTTCAGACTTATGTTTGATAGGAAAGAACCAGATAAATCTAGAAAAATCGTCAATAAAAAACACGAAATATTTATGTCCATTATACGAAGAGACAGGAGCAGGGCCCCACACATCACTATGAATTAGTTCTAACGGACAATTGGACTTAGAGTAAGTCGAGACAAAGTGGTTACGACTCGCCTTGCCTAACACACATGACTTATATTTATTGAACTTGGAAATAACAGAAGGCAAACGATTTGACGAAACTACATGACGAAAAACCGACTCATTAGGGTGACCCAGCCGTTGATGCCAGACATCCAGATTAGCTTGAGTCGAATGAAGGATTGTAGGTGGAGTCGGGACGATCTTGTAGAGGGATCCATCATGTTGTCCTTGAAGGGTACCTTGTGAGTAATTCGGTCCTTCACAAAAACACGAAAAAGTTAAACACAAAATAACAATTATTATCCCTATAAAATTGCTGAACGGATAATAACAGAGTTTTAAGTGGCGGAACATGTAGAATATTGCGTAATGAAAAAAGAGAGGATCTACTTGCAAAATTACCAACCCCCAAGTGTTGGATCCGAAGTTGGGTCCCATTATCTAATTGAGCGGACCCGGGTCCCTGATACGGCATTAGAGATGAGATTGATTGGATGTTTGGAGTGAAATGGTGTGTTGCTCCAGTGTCCGGGTATCAGGCGTCCATGTCATGTTGGTCCAGATCACTTGTCGAGAAATACGAATCTGCCATCTGAGTGTTATGTTGTTGGACCGGGGCCGGATAGTATTGGGCTGATTGCAAAGGAGTATTAACGTATTGGGCTTGGGCCAAATTCATTTGGGGAAATATTTGATTTGGGGAATTAATGTTATTAACTTGTGGGCTATTTTCGTGGGCCGGGTTTTGCAGATTGTTGTTTTGATACGGGTTCACCCGGTATTGGCACTTGTACGGGCTGTGGCCCATGCCCCCACAAACCGGGCATGGGTCTCGCCTAACCTGTGCACTTCTTCCCCGATTTCTCCCCTTTCCCCAATTATTTCGGCCGCGTCTTCCCCTGCCTCCGGCGAAACTCGAAGCCGGCGACGTCGCACCTCCAGACCCGAAGTTCGTCGATATCTGGTTCAATGTGGGAACGGATTGCCGCATTTTCAGCCGGATCTGGTGGCTGGTCATAATCTCCAAGAGTTCGTCGAAGGCTACCGCCGACTGCCGGACTGCCAATGCTGTTACCGCCTCGCCGAAGTCCGGTCCTAAGTTGTTATAGACGGTCGCATTGAAGATGCAAGTAGGGACAGACGCTCCGGCCGCTGCAAGCTCGTCAGCCAGTAGCTTGGCTCGCCGGAGATAGACAGCAACATCTTCGCCGGCCGTGTGCCGGTTGTTTTGCAACTGCATCTGGAGCTCGAGTATTCGCGACTCCGATGGTCTCCCGTATGACGTTGCTAGAGTATCCCAGATTGCGGCAGCTGATTCCAGTCCCAACACCGTGGGAAGCACTTCCTCCGACAGGGAGGATAAAATCCAACTTACCAACAGTTAGTCCCTACGTCACCAAGCCATATAGATTGGGCATTGAGGAGAGGGCGTAGGTGAAGGAATTGATTTATCAATTATGGACGTCAGCCCAAAACTGTTCAGCAACGGATTGAACTGCATCCTCCACAAAAGATAATTCGTAGTAGAGAGTTTTATGTGGAGGAAGCTCTGGATGGATCCAAAAGATGGGGATCCAGCCAATATATTTTGAGGGAGCAGTGCTTGATTGGATCCAATTGGATCAGCAACTCCTGGGATCATTATAGAGAGATGATCTATCGGCATTGATGAATGCAGCGGATTTGCGTTCGATGGAGCCACAGGATCAACATCGACGGAAGATACCATGTTGGATGGGTGATCTGCGTCCAAGGAGAATGAAGATGATCCAAAGTAAGCCATGGAGATGTGTAGCAAGAAATGAGAAGAATGAAGAGGGGTCACGATTTGGGCAATCAAAACCTTGATTTGCCTTTATTCTTGATTGTGTATTTATATACAACTTGAGGTAACAAACCCACCAAATGTGAGTGGGGTTTGTTATTGTAACAACTTTAATTACATATATATATATATATAATTCTTATAATGTATATATATTCCAATAATACTGTCCTTTAACAACGTTGTCCTTGACACCATGACAAGCTATCCATCATTCATATAGTCTTCAAATTCGATCATAAGAGAAAAATCGAACCATTAGAGATTTCTTCTTTCTGATTCGAGGTGATTAATCAATTCGGAAGAACAGACTTGGTCAAATACCTTTGACATTTCTAAAATGGATTGATTTGAATTTATCCTCAAATTTAATTGTATTAATATGGGATTTTCTTGATAATATCATAATTCGCTACTATTGTTTCTACATATTGAGATTTTCCCCACAAAGTTGCAAACAAACGCATTAATAGCCTTAGTTTATTATTTAATATCAGATCAACACAATAAGATCGAACCATATCACACATACATATAAAATCAATCATAAAATAGTACATGGAGATGGAATGGAATAAATCCATCCATCTTTTATTATACTTATAGCCAGATTACATGATTATATTTTAGCAGTTGCAGGTTCCGCAACTGCAGTTTGATCCACACTTGCATCCATTAACCATGTTGCTGCACGTTAAATAAAATTAACACCAATATAATTTTAGTAGCAATATTTTTATGATATAATAAAAAGATTGATTTGAAATGATTCTGATTACCTTTGGTCGCAGCCAGACATATCGATCGATTTGATTCTTCTACCAAAGAAAGAAGTTTGAAAAAACTTATTTTGAAGAAGCAAAGAGGAATCTATGAGTTGAGATGAAGAAAAATAGAGATTGTGGTTCCCTATTTATAGAATTATAACTGAGATCAAACCCGTGCAATTACAGTTGTTTATTATATAATTAAAATTTATAATCAATGTAGTTTATTTAATCTTAATTGCAATGTCTTTTGGATAAAGTTTATTGATTTCAATAAATATTAAATACAGTAGTATTCAGGTGTGCGCCAAACTTTAAATGCACGTTTTGCATCATCAAATCGTAGTCAATAGTATTTAATTCAATGACTAAAATAATATAATGCATAGTACACTAACACATGTACAACATAAAATCGATCTAATGGACAAAATTAACTTAACACAAATAGCATTCGCATTTTATGACACACCTGATGTACGCTCATATTAAATATTCGATTGTCATTATTGCCTTATTGGCAGTTGGCCTACTATATTATAAAATAAATAATATTTTATCTAACAATGAACAAAATGACCTTTGGATGTTTTAAACGTTAGGGGCAATATATAATGATTTATTTTATCCATTTACTTAATATATGGGAAAACTATAGCATTTGACTAGTTATATACTTATATCTATATAATTATATTGATTAGTCTATCCATTATTTCTGCAGGGCAATGCGTTGTATGCGCTATTCGGATATATACCATTGAATGTGTTTGAATCTATTACAACTGTCTGTATGGATGCGAGATTTTATATGTTGCCCGTGGGGTTCTTGCTCGTTGTGCGATATGTCCATAGGATTTCGCACAACTTATTTGCCCAAACCCCTTTTGCCGATTCGATTTTCATTGTCAATCCCTGTACGATGGCCTTGTTTGTTACTTCCACTTATCCGTTTGCCTAAGGTCGGTAAATGGAAGCGAAATGAAGTTTTACACCCAAGTCCTCGTACATTCTTGAAAATTTCCCCCCTGTGAATTGTGTACCATTGTTCGTGACAATGTATTGGGGAATTTTGAATCGGCAGATTATGGAGTGGTAGATGAATTTAACTGCCGTATCTTGAGTTATCTTCGCTACCGCTTGGGCTTCGACCCATTTTGTAAAGTAATCTACTGCTACAAAGATGAATCGAGCCTGAGATGTGGAGGGTGGAAATGGGCCTACTATGTCTAGTCCCCACCAAGCGAATGGGATTGTGCTCAAGATCGGAGTCATTTTCGCAGATGGTTTCTGTTGTATTGGACTGTGCAACTGACATGCTCGGCACTTGCGGACGATAGTGCGAGCCTCTATCATCAGAGTGGGCCAATAGTACCCCAGCCTTGTTATTTTGAAGGCTAGTGCTTTTCCACCTTCGTGGAGTCCGCACGAGAGCCTTCGTGGACTTCTCGGATTACTCTATCCGTATCTGCTTGTCCAAACAGCGCATCAGCAGACTATTGAAGGACTTTTTATAAAGTACCCCTCCGATGTCGGAATACTTGTTTGCCTTGTGTTTGGATTTTTTGGCCTCGTCTTTATTATCCAGAAGTGTTCCATCCTGAATGAATGCAAGTATTGGTTGTCTCCAATCCTCCTGAGGATCGAAACTAACACTCAATACTTGGCAAGTAGGTTGGAGTATAAAGTCTACTAGAATTTCGTGCTTCCCTCCTTCCCAGGCTGAGGCTAAACGTGTGTCGGCTGATATGTTTTGGATTTGAGGGATTTGCTCGATTTTGAACTCGGCGAATTGTTTGGTGAGCTCTACCATCGCTTCCACATATTTTGTAATTTGTGGTTCTTTGCAAGCGAACTCACAAGTAGTTTGTCGAGCTACGAGTTGTGAATCAATGCGAGGTGTAACCTTCTCAGCGCCGAGAGTTCTCAATAGCTTTAGGCCGTGTATAGTTGCTTCATATTCCGCGACGTTGTTGGATGCCGGGAAATGAAGCCGATTTGGATTGTTCATAATTTTTTCCATCTGGACTATGGATTTTTACTCCGATACCCGCACGTGTGCTGCAACTTGAACCATCTACTTCAACAATCCATCGATGGGCCTGGTTGGAAATCTAGGTCGAATTCACTGAGCTCGATTGCCCATTTGGTCAACCTCCCGGAGATGTCAGGTTTGTGAAGTAGACGGCGTAAAGAACACAAAGTCAGGATCACGATCGTGTGCGCTAAGAAGTATCGTATTTTTACGCCTTGGAGTCACTTCGAGTGATAGTAGATAGGTACTTGATCGTAGTCCCTTTATACAATGAGGACCGCACTCACAGCTTCCTCTGAAGCTTCTATGTACAAGTACAGGTCCTCCCCATCCTTGGGTGATGTCAGCATTGGAAGCGAAGACATGTGTGTCTTTAACTTAGTAAATGCTTCCTCGCATTCCAAGGTCCAAGTAATGCTTCCCTTAGCCGTAGTTTTCAGTAATTGAAAGAACGGTTTACACTTATCGCCGTTTGCGATATGAAACGACTGAGTGCGTTGATCCGACCGTTCAACCTTTGTACATTTCTGATTGTGCGGGTTGCTCCATGTCGAGAATTTCTTGGATCTTCTCAGGATTTAGTTTGATCCCATGCTGATCTACATAGAAACCAAGGAATTTACCTTCCTTTATCCCAAATGCTCACTTAGCTGGGTTGAGCTTCATTCCGTATTGCTTCAATGTATCTAAGATTTCTCTCAGATCCTCAGGGTATTTTTCCACACTTGACGATTTGACCAGAATGTCATCAACGTAAGCGGGAACATTACGCCTGATCTGGTCCGCGAAGACCTTGTCCATTAAGCGTTGAAATGTAGTTCCAATAATTCTTAAACCGAATGACATCACTCTATAACAGAATGTCCCTGAGTCCGTGACGAAGGATGTTTTTTTCTCATCTGGCTCGTGCATCAGGATTTGATTGTATCCTGAGGGGGCATCCATCATAAAGAGGATCTCGTTACCGGATGCTCCATCGACTAGTTCGTTGGTAGAAGGCAACGGGTAATTGTCCTTGGGGCATGCTTTATTGAGATCAGTGAAATCAATGCACATGTGCCACTTGCCATTGGGTTTCTTGACAAGGAAGGGGTTTGCCAAGCAAAGTGGATATCGAACTTCCCAAATATGTCCAGCATTCAGGAGCTTCGATATTTCCTCATTGGTTGTTTCCCGCCTATCAGAAGTGAGTACTCGACGTTTCTGACGTCGAGCTGGAATAGATGGGTCGACATTAAGTTTGTGCATCACGATTTGACGTGCAATCTGTGTCGATGTCTCACCCTCCCAAACGAACATGTCCTAGTGCTCCTCTAGGACAGTCATAAGCTTGGCTCTTAGGTCATAGGGAAAACCCTTACCTAAGGCCACGTGTCCCCCCACCAGCTGAAATACTTCAGTCTCGTCCACAAGTTGTAATTTTTCCTTATCCCCAATGTCGGGGGGGGGGCGTGGATGAGCATGTTGTTTAATTTGGTCAGTTGGATTGCCTTCTTATACCCTTGTCTGAAATCCTTTTGAGATCCTTTGATAGTTGCAATAAACCCGTTGTTTGGGTATCAAATGCATTGGTGATAAGAAGATGAGACTGTCTTGATTCCGTGGATGAAGGGTAGACCGAAAATGTCATGGAAAGTGGATTCTACTTCTACCACTATGGAACCGATGGAGACCTTCAAATCAATAACGCCGACCACTGGGGCGGCGACGTTAGTGAACCTGTAAATGGATTCCTTGCAAGGAGATAGATCCTCCCTTTTAAGGCCCATTCAGGTGAAAGTATCTGATGAAGCACGAAATCTTCTACCAGTATGCTCGAGGGGTTGCGAGGAGGGCCGGAGGCTTTAGAGTCCACGACGCGCGCTCTACGTCAATGTACCTGCAGAAGTGGAGGGGAATCGGCGACTCTCTTGGGAGTAGGCGATTCGGGCTCTTTGGATTGCTCTGGTGTGGTGTGGTAAAGTGGGAGTGACCTCGGAGGAGAGGACCCCCAAGGAACCCTTTTATAGGGTCTTGGGAGACGTTTCCCCATTCATTAGCGTGGGGCCCACCCCATTATGGTGCCCTATTGAAGGGTGCCATAATGACGTGGGCCCTCCCAAGTAACGGCTGGGAATCGGCGACTCAGGTATGGGAGTCGCCGATTCAGAGGTGGAGTCGCCGACTCCCCATGAGCCAAGTTGGCAGTCTACCAGAACTAACCACGAGGCCTAGAGTCGGTGATTCACCCCTGGAGTCGGCGATTCTCAGGTGTTTCCTTGAGTACTTGACGTAGACACTTTCTCCGAACTCGTGGAACTCTCCGGAGGTCCGGCATAGAGCGACGAAACCCTAGTCCTTGTTGAAGGGCGTTGCTGGGAGTGACTGACGTAATCAGGCATGTCTCACCAGTACTCCCCCCTGAAGAGAGCACAAGAAAACATGCGTGTACCGCCAGTATCCCCCCCAAGCAAGGTGATCCGCATCAAGGCAAAAGCGACAAGATGGGATTGAGTCATTGCACTCACAGCGACACTAATGACCCCGCGTGGTCCATGCACTATCAGATGGACTGATTCACTATCAGAATCTAGTTCCAGGCCAATGGAACTACATGTTTATAGTCCTACTCTGATCAAGAGCGACTTTTGCTGTGTGGATTCTGGCCGAAGCGACAGAATGTGTGGATTTACTATTAGAATTTGATTCTGGCCGAAGCAACAAAATGCGTGGATTCACTATCAGAATCGGGTTCTGGCCGAAGCGACAGATCGCGTGGATTCACTACTAGAATCTGATTCTGGCCGAAGCGACATAATCTAGTTCACTATCAGAACTGATGTTTATAGTCTACCATGATCAAGAGCAACTTGGTATCCGCAACGACGGTTACCCCATAGGCCGAAGCGCAAGATGGGTCGAGATCATTAAGGTCAAAGCGACAAAATGATCTCCAAATATTCGAAAAACTATTGAAGCCAAAGCGACAACATAATTCTTAGTCTGATTCTGGCCGAAGCGACAGAATCATGCCTGCAAAATAAAAAACAACCTGCAAAACAACTATATCAGTCTAAAGGATATATTTATTGATTTACTGACCTTGCCGTGTGGAGTTGCCTCTCATGCTGCTCCTCCTTATGCTCAATAAATCCTTGATTGATCTGTACGTAGTGACAGACCTATCATGCTCAAAAATGTGACAGCTTCTGGCCGAAGCGACAGAAGTGCCGGGAGAACTTGTGATACTCCCCTTGGATTTTGACGACTTCTGGCCGAAACGGCAGAAGTGTCAGGAAGAGCTTGTGATACTCCCCCCTTGAGATCATTAAGGCCGAAACGACAAAATGACCTCTGGTTTATCAAGGCCGAAGCGACGAAATAGACTGACTCACTATTAGAGTCTGACTGACTATCAGAGTCTGGTTCACTATTAGAACCTGGTTCACTATTAGAACCTTTCCTGCAAAAAAGAAAACATCCTGCAAAACAACTAGATCAGTCCAAAAACGCATATTTAACTTATTGAACTTACCGTGTGATTTTACCTTCCTTGATGCCTCTTCTTTGCTCAATAAATCCTTGGTAAATCTGGCCGAAGCGACAGATTTTACCGTGCTCAATTTTTGACGATTTCTGGCTGAAGCGACAGAAGTGTCGGGAGAGCTTGTGATACTCCCCCCGAAATTTGACGACTTCTGGCCGAAGCGACAGAAGTGGCTGGAGAACTTGTGATACTCCCCCTCGAAATGTGACGACTTTTGGCCGAAGCGACAGAAGCATCGGGAATACTTGTGATATTCCCCATTGAAAATGTGACTACTTCTGGCCGAAGCGACAGAAGCGTCGGGAGTACTTGTGATATTCCCCATTGAAAATGTGACTACTTCCATCCCAATTGACAGAAGTGTCGGGAGAGTTTGTGATACCTCCCCTCGAAATGTGACGACTTCTATCCAAATTGACAGAAGTGTCGGGAGAGTTTGTGATACTCTCCATTGAAAATACGAAGACTTCTGGCCGAAGCGACAGAAGTGTCGGGAGAGAGAGTTTGTGATACCCCCCCTTGAAGCGATTGTTAATGGGCTATCTTTTGTTTTATTGCTAATCTTTCATATAAATTACCCTTTAAATTGTAACTAAGGCCCGAAACTAGATTCGCAAGTCGTAATTTAGCCACTCTGGACGTAAATTAGACTCTGCTAACCCTATTGCTAGCCACTCTGGGCGTAGACTTGGTCGTACGAATCGTAGCTCAGCCTACGGTTAAATTTGCGGATAATTTATACCTCCAGATTAATGTAAAGTTGTAAAAGATAGCGCGAATGAAAAATCCGAAGGATGCAAATTTTTCAAACTCGAGGGTTGCGTTTGTAATTTATAATTACAACTGAAGTTTGAACCCTGATGTTGGAGAGAGCTTGTGATACTCTCTCTTGAAACGTGACGACTTCTGGCCGAAGCGACAGAAGTGTCGGAGAGAGCTTGTGATACTCCCTCCTGGAAATGTGATGTTGTTTTACCCTGAGTCGGTGATTGGGTGTCCCAATCGTCGACTCCTTAAGTTTTGGGTAACTGTGAGGATTTTGACGACTTCTGGCCGAAGCGATAGAAGTGTCGGGAGAGCTCGTGATATTCCCCCTCTTGTAATGTTTTGATATTTTTGTAATTTCTTGGAACTCAATCAATTATTTTGCTTTCCTAATTAATTGTTTATTTAATTTATTTTTTGAATTGTAACTAAGACCCGAAACTAGATTCACAAGTCGTAATTTAGCCACTCTGGACGTAAATTAGACTCTGCTAACCCTATTGCTAGTCACTCTGGGCGTAGACTTGGTCGTACGAATCGTAGCTCAGTCTACGACTAAACTCGTGAAATAAATTAAACTTCACAACTAACCAAGACTTGCAAAACTAAGTGACGTAATGAGTTGGAGATACAAAAATTATCGGGAATAGGACTTAAGATTTTTTGAGAACCTAAGACTCTAGATTTCATTCCCTAATGTATAGTTGAACTCTGGCCGAAGCGACAGAGTAACTTTTTACCCTTATCAAGGCCAAAGCGCAAGATGGGGTTGAACCGTATGTGTTGTGGGTACTTAAAACCTTTTAGGTTCATTTGTACTTAGGACATGATTTGTGACCATCACTTAGACTCGTGGGTCGTAAGCTAGGTTTGAGCGACAGGTATCATCCAGCCAAAGCGATGGGTGATATATGAGGTTGAAGAGACGGACGTCATCCAGCCGAAGCGATGGATGATTGATCCGTCTGAAGCGACGGGTGATTATTCTAAATATGATACTGCATATATCTCTATAGATTAAAGAGAGATTTATTTAGAATAATGTTGCTATTGTGAATACATAAGAATAGCATGAGCGACAAACAAAATAATCGACATGTTTTGGTCGTTGGATGCCACTGACAGAAGCATAGCCTGCATGGTTACTCTGGCCAATCCTATCTCTTAACAGGTGATAGTTCCTCATTCCTAGCATGATGCACTTGATTGCGAGTGTGAACTGTGGCTCTAGTTGCCATTACTGTCATAGGATTGAGAGTGTGGGCTATGGTCATAACTGTTACTGGGCCGAGAGTGTGAGCTATGGCTTTCGTGGCCATAACTGTTACCAGACTGAGAGTGTGAGTGATGACTTTGGTGGTCATAACTGCTGAGAAGCTCTTCTTTGTACCGAGGAGGACTAGTCGAGGTTTCAGACTGGGAACTTGTATCCTCGTATGTATCTTCTTTAGCATAGCGAGGTTTTTTCCGGCTGGGCGGCTCGACTCTGTCCAGCTTATTATTGTTCTCCTCTTCTATCTCAATGAGCGATTGAGCTCGTTGGAAGAGGTCGGGGAGGGTCTCCACTTTATGGAGCGTAAGGTTCTGGGCCAAAGGGGAGTAGGGTACTAGCCCATTCATGTACCCCGCTATGGCCATACTCGGGATTAGATCGTTCACTTCTGTCATCATCGAAGTGAACTTAATCGTGTAATCCCTCAGAGACAGTTTGTTCTGTCGTAATGCGAGCAGTGCGTTGGCACTGTGTTTTATTCTGATCATCCCCACATGTTGGGCGATGAACTTCGAAGAGAGGTCCGCGAAGTTGGAGACCGAGCCAGCAGGCAGACCAGAGAACCACCGATAAGCGTTGCCTTTGAGAGTGGTGAGACATGCCTGATTACGTCAGTCACTCCCAGCAACACCCTTCAAACAAGGAATAGGGTTCCGTCGCTATATGCCGGACCCCCGGAAAGGCTTCCACGGTGCGGAACACGTGTCTACGTCAAGAGCTCAAGCTAACATTTGGGAGTCGCCGATTGGGACTACCAAGTCGCCGACTCCAGGGGGGAATCGCTAACTCTAGGCCTCGTGAACAGCTCTGGTAGGCTGCCACTAGGCTCATGGGGAGTCGGCGATTGAACCTCTGGATCGGCGATTCCCATACCTGAATCGCCGACTCCCAGCCGTTACTTGAGCGGACCCTCGCCATTAAGGCATTCCTTAATAGGGTACCTTAATGGCGTGGGCCCCATACAAATGAATGGGGAAAACGTCCCCCAAGACCCTATAAAAGGGGTCCTTGGGGGACCTCTACCCTCAACTCATATCCTCTTGATACACACTCCAACCAGAGCAAACTAAGGAGCCCGAATCGCCTACTCCCACGTGAGTCGCCGATTCCCCTCCTCTTCTGCAGGTGTTTGACGTAGAGCGCGCGTCGTGGACTCCGCAGCCTCCGGCTCATCTCGCCACCCCGCGAGCCCACTGGTAGAAGATTCCGTGCTTCATCAGCTGGCGCCGTCTGTGGGACTATCGAACCACGATATCCCGTCGTAATCGCGAAATTTTCTTCGCAAAGCTTAGCTCGATTCCCTTCAGGTGAGTCGCTAACTTTGTGTCAAGGAACTTCCGATTCACACAGGCAATCGCCGATTCCACCTAGTGAATCGCCGATTGCGGGTTATTCTGCTAGCTAAGAGTGCTGTCCACGGCCAAACTCGAAAGAAGAGCAACCTAAAGTAGTCACCAATTCCACTTGTGCCAGTCGCCGATTCCACTTTGGAATCGCCGACTCCCATAGTGAATCGCCGACTCCACTTGGTTCTTTCTCTCGGGCTAGTTCTAGCAATCACTTGCTCTCTAGTTGGAACACGCTTTTGTCTACAATGACTTCCGAAAGGCAAAAGCACGACTATCATCTGAGGGCCAAAGGCAAATCCTCGATGATACCTGACAGGGCCCAAACTGACCCTCCTCAAGAAAACAGGCCAGAACGGCCTGAGGAGCCTCAAGTCAGTCAGCGCCTACAAACATCAGTTCCTCCCGCTTTAGAGGAGAGGTTGTCCAAATTCATGGAAAGCATGGAGCAAAGGATGGGCAACCTCGAAAAAGCGAGGAGTCAGAGGACCTTTACCCGCGAAGGAGCGGGTGAATCGGCCTCTCACAATTCTCCATCTGGGGAGAAAAAGGATGGTCCACAACCTTCCAAATCAAGGATGGAACCTAACAAGAGTCTTACTGAGAAGACTCTCACAACTCGGTTTGTGGAAGATCTTTGTTGGAAGTTGGCAGCCAATCTAGCGGCCAGCGGTCCGATGGAATTTCTAAGGATCAAAAGTGCTCCTTTTCGAGAGGACCTTTTGAAGGTATCCTTCCCACTAACCTGGCGGGTACCAAGGATAGAAGCGTATGATGGTTCGGGTGATCCAAGAGATCACATCAACCTCTACCTTAGCGTCTTGGAACCGCAGACCACCGATAACGCACTGTTGTGCCAGGCATTCCCCGGTACTCTCAAGGGCAGTGCCTATCGATGGTTCTCTGGTCTACCAGCTGGATCAATCTCCAGCTTCACAGACCTTTCATCCAAATTCATCGCCCAACATGTGGGGATGATTAGGATCAAACACAGTGCCAACGCACTGCTGCCACTACGAC
>LFYR01001243.1:45522-55591 GCA_001185155.1 Zostera marina
CTCTTCCAGCAAGCTCAAGCATTCATTGAGGTGGAAGAGCAGAATGAGAACAAGCTGGTGGAACTTGAGACCACTAGCTACAAAAAACCAAAGTTCGAGAAGAAGAGCTACGGCGGAAAAAACAGTTTCCGGGGCTCCTCGAGCAAGTACACTGAGCATGCGGCTAGTTCCTACGAAAAGGAATGGAAGCCCAAGCATGACAATAAGGTGTACCAAACAACCACCAAGCAGTCGCCAAAGGGTCCATCCCAACCATGGAAGGATTGGACCCCTCTTACAATCAATAAAGGCGAGCTGTTTGAGAAACGCAAAAGTCGGGCAGATCTACCTCCTGCCCGTACTCTGGACCCTGTAACCAAGAGTAGTCGGAAAAAGGGTGGACGGTTCTGTAAATTTCACAAGGACCACGGCCACCTCACCGACCACTGCAGGGAATTCTCGATCTACGTCGAGCAACTGGTCTCCAAGGGTGAACTTGGCAACTTCGTCAAGGGATCCCGAGGACGAGACGGTTGTAAACCTGACCCGAAGGGGAAGCGTCCACGCTCTCCTTCGCCGGACAGCGACAGTAGCGAGGATCGCCAATGGAAAACCATCAATATGATATTTGGTGGTGGGTCCGTTGGCCAAAACAGGGGTTACTCCCGGAAGGTGCTAATGTCGCAATCTACACCTCGCGACAATGGGAAAAGGCCTCGGGAAGAGAAGTCCACTTACTTCTCCGAAGAGGACCTGGACGATGTCCTGCTACCACATGAGGATCCACTCGTGATCCAAGCAGACATCGGTCCAACTTCCCACGTCGAGAGGATGATTGTCGATAGCGGCAGTTTCGCGGACATCCTCTACATGGACACCTTCATTAAAATGGGCCTTAAAAAGGAGGATCTGTCTCCTTGCAAGGAAGCCATTTACGGGTTTACTAACGTCGCTGCCCCAGTGGCCGGCGTTATAGACCTGAAGGTCTCCATCGGATCCCGAAAGGGAAGGGTTAGCCGAACATGCCGTTTTATAGTGGTTGAGGTAGAATCCACTTTTCACGGCATATTTGGACGACTCTTCATCCACGGGATCAAGGCTGTCCCGTCTTCTTATCACCAATGCATACGATAACCAATCAACGGGATCATTGCAACTGTCAAAGGATCGCAAAAAGATTCCAGACAGGGGTATAAGAAGGCAACTTAGCTGGTAAAACTAAACAGTATGCTCGTCCACGCCCCACCTGACGACGGGGAAAGGGAAAAATTACAACCCGTGGACGAGACTGAAGTATACCAGCTGAAGGGGGGGCTCGTGGCATTAGGGAAAGGGTTAGAACCCGACCTAAGGGCCAAGCTCATAACTGTCCTGGAGGAGCACCAGGACAGGTTCGTTTGGGAGGGTGAGGCTCCGACATAGATTGCGCGTCAAATTGTGACGCACAAACTCAATGTCGACCCATCTATCCCAGCTCGTCGCCAAAAGCGTCGAGTGCTCACCTCTGACAGGCGGGAAGCTTCCAACGAAGAGATATCGAAACTTCTGAATGCCGGGCACATTCGAGAGGTTCGATATCCAACTTGGTTGGCCAACCCCGTTCTCGTCAAGAAACCCAATGGCAAGTGGCGCATGTGCATTGATTTCACAGATCTCAATAAGGCATGCCCCAAGGATAGTTATCCGCTCCCGTCCATCGACGAGTTAGTCGACGGAGCGTCCGGTAACGAACTCCTCTCCATGATGGATACCCACTCAGGATACAACCAAATCCTGATGCATGAGCCTGATGAAGAGAAAACATCCTTCATCACGGACTCAGGGACATTCTGTTATAGAGTAATGCCATTCGGTTTAAGGAATGCTGGAGCTACATTCCAACGCTTGATGGACAAGGTTTTCGTGGACCAGATAGGGCGTAATGTTTCCGCTTATGTTGATGACATCCTGGTCAAATCAACAAGCGTCGAAAAACACCCCGAGGATCTGAGAGAAACCCTTAAAACATTAAAGCAATACGGAATGAAGCTAAATCCAAGTAAGTGTTCCTTCAGAATCAAGGAAGGTAAGTTCCTTGGTTTCTACGTAGGTCAGCACGGGATTAAACCAAATCCCGACAAAATCCAAGCGATACTCGATATGGAAGCCCCCCGCATAATTAGGGAAGTACAAAGGTTGAACGGTCGAATCAATGCACTCAGTCGTTTCATATCGCAAACGGCTGACAAGTGTAAACCGTTCTTCCAACTTCTAAAAACTGCGGCTAAGGGTAGTATCACTTGGACAACGGAATGCGAGGAGGCTTTTACCAAGTTAAAAACGCACATGTCCTCGCTTCAAATGTTGACCTCACCCAGGGATGGGGAAGACCTGTACTTATACATAGCGGCCTCAGAAGAGGCCGTAAGTGCAGTCCTTATCGCACAGAGAGCAAGTCCCCATCTACTATCACTCGAGACGACTACAAGAAGCAGAAATACGATATTCTCCAATTGAGAAAATCGTATATGCTGTAATCCATGCTTGTCGTCGCTTCCGAGCATATTTCTTAGCGCACACGATCGTAGTACTTACATCGTGTCCCTTACGCCGTCTACTCCACAAGCCAGACATATCGGGTAGGTTAACTAAGTGGGCAATCGAGCTCAGTGAGTTCGACTTGGATTTCCAACCAGCCACTGCCATCAAAGGGCAAGATGTGGCAGATTTCTTGGTAGAACTCACACCATCCAAACTAGCCCAACCATGGACTGTGGAAGTAGACGGGTCGAGTTGCAGCACAGGTTCAGGTATCGGAGTGAAAATCCATAGTCCAGATGGAAAAAACTATGAACACTCGATACGGCTCCATTTCCCGGCATCAAACAATGTCGCGGAATACGAAGCAGCCATTCATGGCCTGAAACTGCTGCGGACTCTCGGCGCTGAGAAAGTCACGCTTCGCACTGACTCCCAACTCGTGGCTCGGCAAACCACGGGTGAGTTCGCCTGCAAAGAACCACAAATCACGAAGTATGTGGACACTATGGTAGAACTCACCAAACAATTCGCTGAGTTTAAAATCGAGCAAATACTTCGAACTCAGAACACACCAGCCGATGCTTTAGCAAGGCTAGAATCGGCCTGGGAGGGAGGCCAGCGTGAAATACTGGTGGACTCTGTACTCCAGCCCTCATGCCAGGTATTGAATGTCACATTCGATCCTTCAGAGGATTGGAGGCAACCAATACTGGCATTCATTCAAAACGGTGTACTTCCGGACAATCGGAGTGAGGCCAAAAAGCTACAACACAAAGCAGCCAAGTTCTGCGAAGTCGGAGGGATACTTTACAAAAAGTCCTTCGACAGCCCGTTGTTGCGTTGTTTGGCCAAGCCCAATGCAACAGAAACCATCCGCGGACATGACTCCCATCCTGCGGACTCCATGAAGGAGGAAGAGCACTGGCCTTCAAAATCATACGGCTGGGGTATTATTGGCCCACACTACGGTTAGAAGCTCTCACTTACGTCCGCAAGTGCCGAGCGTGTCAATTGCATAGCCCGATGCAACAAAAACCATCCGCGGACATGACTCCCATCCTGAGCTCGATACCATTTGCAAGGTGGGGACTGGACATCGTAGGACCATTCCCACCCTCAACATCCCAAGCTCGATTCATTTTTGTGGCAGTTGACTACTTCACAAAATGGGTCGAGGCTCAGGCTGTAGCAAAAATCACTCAGGATGCGGCAGTCAAATTCGTATATCGCTCCATAGTGTGTCGATTCGGAGTTCCCCAACACATTGTCACAGACAATGGTACCCAATTCACGGGGGGGAAGTTCTCGAGAATGTGCGAGGACCTGGGCACGAAACTTCACTTTGCCTCCGTTTACCGACCACAGGCAAACGGACAAGTGGAGGTGACCAACAAGGCCATCGTACAAGGTCTCAAAAAGAAAATCGAATCGGCAAAAGGGGCCTGGGCAGATAAGTTGTGCGAAATCCTATGGGCATATCGCACAACTAGTAAAAATCCCACGGGTAACACCCCCTTCGCTATGACATATGGAGTAGAGACTGTCGTACCAATCGAGATGAGCGTACCAACGTACAGGATCTCGAAGTACGACGAGCTAAACAACGACCAAAACCTAGCTACAGAGCTAGAGTTGAGGGATGAAACCCGCGACGAGGCAGACCTGCGGAATGAATCGTACAAGGCCAGCGTATCACGATACCATAATCGCCAAGTACGCAAAAAATATTTCTGCCGGGAACCCTCGTCACGCGGAAGGCTAGTATCACCGAAAGGAATAGACCAAGGAATAAGTTGTCATCCAACTTCGAGGGTCCATACATCGTCGATGAAGAAATAAGGCCAGGAACTTATCGCTTACGACGGCAGGACGGAACAATGGTTCCAAACACCTGGCATGCTGACAACATGCAACAATACTACGCTTAGTATTGACCCTCCTCTTCCTTTAGTCCTTTCATGTATAGCAAAATAAAAAAATTAGATTTTATTTCTACATCTTATTTTTCCGCTTTTTTAGCAATAAAAAGTTAAAGTTTTAAAGTTCCTAGATATTTACGACTTTACCCCTGATAAATCGAAATTGTTTTGTCGCTATGGCCTTAACAATTTAACTACATCTTGTCGCTATGGCCTCGATGTATAGATCACTCTGTCGCTTCGGCCAGAGGTGAGCTCAAAGGGTATAAGTCTTAGGAACACGTAAAACCCTAGATCATCAACACTTAGGGTTTCCAAACTAATCTATTTTGTCGCTATGGCCTCAATAGATTAGAAATTGTTTTGTCGCTATGGCCTTAACAATTTAACTACATCTTGTCGCTATGGCCTCGATGTATAGATCACTCTGTCGCTTCGGCCAGAGATGAGCTTAAAGGGTAGAAGTCTTAGGAGCACACAGAACCCTAGATCATTCACATATAGAGTTTCGAAACTAATCTATTCTGTCGCTATGGCCTCAATAGATTAGAAATCGTTTTGTCGCTACGGCCTTAACGATCCAACCTCATCCTGTCGCTATGGCCTCGATGAAGGTAGAACAATCACTCCGTCGCTTCGGCCGGAGACAAACTCTAGAGTCTTAGGGTCAATCGTATCCTTTTTTATCTTTCAAAAGTATTTGCTATCTTTAATTTTGTTAATCGATTTTACGACTTACTATTAGTTGTGAAGTTTAGTTTATTTTCGCGAATTTAACCGTAGACTGAGCTACGATTCGTACGACCAAGTCTACGCCCAGAGTGGCTAGCAATAGGGTTAGTCTAATTTACGTCCAGAGCGACTAAATTACGACTCGCGAATCTAGTTTCGGGTCTTAATTACAATTCAAAAGAATAAAGTAAATGAACAACAAAATAGAAAAGTGAAAACGATTAATTTCATTAAAATTTCGAAGTTACAAAAAAGATAAAGAGGTTACAAATAAGGACTTATGAAATCTATTCTTGCGCAGCTTCGTCCTTCACCTGTCGAGAGCTTCCTTGTTCTTCTCAAGCTCCTCAGGGTGCTGCTCTACCCATTCCATAATATCCGTGATGTAGTTCGGAGGTAGAGCAGGGAATACTGTTGGCCCGAAGAAGATGAGCTCTTGAAGCTGGTCGGATTGGTAGTGCACATCCAAATCCAACCCAGCAGCTCTATTAACAAGTGCGGTGTTTGTGTCTTTCAGGCCCAGCACTTCTTCTTCGGCACTCGCAAGATCGCTCTTCAAATCAGAATTATCATGTTGGTTCTGAGCGACTTGCTTCTTCAACTCTTCAATCGTAGCATCTCTTGAGGCTAGCTGGCTCGTAAGGTTTGCAACCTCTTCAGCACGACCAGAGCTAGCAGTCTTTAATTCTTTTCGAAGCGCCAAGATCTTCGTGACATATTCATCTATCTCTTTCTGCTTGGACTCGATGGTCTTGTCCTTCTTCGGCAGAACATTGTCACGAAGGTTCTCCATCCGGGCCTTCGCATTCTTCAACTTATCAAGAGCTTTCTCGCTCTCCTTGTACTTTGCATCGAGTTGATTATAACGCTCTTGTATACGCTCGACGTCATGGATAGAGTCTCCATGATAACACGCATGTGCCATGTAGCATGCGGCATTCAAATGCGTCAGTAGTTCGCTCCTGCACCAAGTCCCAGGGTGACCTAAGAGGAGTGACATCGCTTCCCGTCTAGTCTCAGCACTAGCCATAAAGTCAGGAAGTGTCACCCCAGAAGAAGTGTAAGGCACGAAGCCCTTGGGAGGTCCTGATGCAGAGCGGGAGCTCGAACCATGCTCAAAAGTCCTTCGAGGCTCGCTGCGAGCTTTATCTTTCTTTTGGCGCAAGCTTATTAGTTTGCCCGCGCGAAACATCTTGCGCATGTACAGAGGTGCAGCGTCGTAATAAATAACAGATCGCCTCTGACCACCTTCCATCTCTCATTCAGTGGGTGGCTCATGCGCATCCTCAACATCTTCAAAAGTGAAGTCTTCCCTTTGGCAAAGGACAAAGGGAACACCGCGCGGTACAGAATAGGCTGTAAGCGTGCGCGCTATACGATCCGAGGCCTCAATGTCCCTCGTGCTCAGCTCGATCGAGGCATTCATGTGCACTCGATTCGGATCGTTCCACATCTCCCGGCTCCCAGGGAGAAACTCAGAAGTGATAAAAATAAATTCTTTCCTCCAGTTGCATCCAAAGTTCGTCGGGAGCTCGTCGACGATGTTCTTATCAAAATGACGTCGCGTGAATCCAAAGCGACCGGATGCAGACTTTTCTCGAGTGAGCTTGTAATAGTACAGAAACAAGCTCGCCGTCGCAGCAACGTTTAACCCCAACAGATGTTCATGAAACCCCGCAGGATCACGAAGAATCCCGCCGGGAGCTGCGACAATGACACTTCAAATCTCAAAAGCACTTCGCTTATTATCTCCGGAATTGGCAGCCGGAGAAGTGCTTGAAGTAAATCCTCGGGACAGCCTGGAATCCCGGGGGTTGCAGATTGATCGGCTGGTATCGCGACATCCAGAATCGCAGATGACCAGAGATCTGAATCCCCGACAGCAGTGTTCGAGCATCGCTCGCATTCAGATTGGAGGGGGGATTCACTCCATCGGACCCATCCAAAGTTGCGTGGGTCATAACGTGTTCATATTCGCCGTCCCCAGAATGGCCGACGGGTAGCAACTTTGGAACGCCATTCAAGGCGATTTCACAATGAGCGAACCCAGAAGGGTTCACAGCTCCGATATATGTATTCAAGTCGAGGTCCGGATCTCGACTAGCATTTAGGTCCACAGGAGGTGGCGGTGTTCGTTCGGAGCGCCGACTCGCTCTTCTTCGTGGAGTAGAGGCACCACGGTCCACTGTCAAAGTCTCCTCGATGTTTATGTTGAGAGGAGGGACCCCTTCATTTTCCTCGGGCACATGTACTTTGCCCTTCCCAGTGGTGCGTCTTCTCTTTCTTTTCAGAGAAGGACCTTGGTCGGGTTCAGTCCCGACACAATCCGGCCTTCCGCGCTCACGACCAATGGTGCGGGGCGACGCGCGGAAGAATCATCAACAATAGGCATCTGAGTCGCCGACTCTAGCCTACGAATCGCCGATCCCGTAAGGGGAATCGGTGAGACACGGCTGGCAGTCGCCGACTCTGTGGCAGCTAGAGCCATCCTCCTGCGCCTGAAGGCTTGCCCTTTGAAAGGGCTTACATTAGTCGCCGACTCCACGATGGGAGTCGCCGACACAGAAGCCACGGGAATCTCCCCAGGCTCAAGAGGCGCCCGTACGACTACAAGGGCCTGGCTCCGAGTCGCCGACTCCACAAGGGGAGTCGCCGACACTGGCAACGGGCCCAGTAGCTCGTGCACGGTGGCACTCAGCTCCAAACTATGAGGTGGAACGACCGGAATTGCCGACTCAACCTCTCTGTCAGGAGAGGGAATCGGCGACTCAACGGCGTTCAGCACCCCATCCAGATTGTCGACATCGACATTCATCAAGTCAGCTACAAAAGCTGACGTTTCGCTTTCTCTCAATCGGGGGAAGACATGGTGGGAATCGCTGACTTAGAGTTTGAAAACTAGGGAGTCGGCGATTCAAAATCTGGAGGTCTGAGCGATCGAGAAAGGCAAAGAGTGTTGTGAGGGTTTGGGGAAAACCTCTTCACTATTTATAGGCCTTGGGAAAATTGCAAAAACCCCCCAGAGAATCCAAAATTTAGGAAATCTGAGATCAAGATTCGATCTCCAAATCCCCCTAATCACGCCTAGTCTCCGACTCCACAGGGCAGTCGCCGACTCCGGGCAAAAACTCACGGCAATGTGAGATACTTTCCTTATTTGGAGATTTTACAAATATTCCCCGTATATCTCCCAAATATTCCAAGGATCTCTCGAAAAGATCCGACGGTTACGTTAGTAGTCGCCGACTCACAGAAGGAGTCGCCGACTCACAAGGGTAAAAAACAAGAAGGCCCCCTGCCACGGATATCGCCGACTGCCAAGAGTATTACACACTCCAGTCGCCGATTCCGAGTACAATAACACTAAAAACTGCCCCAAGTGCAAGTTTTCAGGGGGAGTAACACAAACTCTCCCGGCATTTCTGTCGCTCCGGCCAGAAGTCGTCAAATTCCAGGGGGGAGTATCACAAACTCTCCCGACACTTCTGTCGCTTTGGCCAGAAATCGTCAAAATTCAAGGGGGGAGTATCACGAACTCTCCCGGCACTTCTGTCGCTTCAGCCAGAAGTCGTCGAAATTCAGGGGGGAGTATCACAAGCTCTCCCGGCACTTCTGTCGCTTCGGCCAGAAGTCGTCGAAAAATTTGAGCATGGTGAAATCTGTCGCTTTGGCCAGATTCACCAAGGATTTATTGAGCAAAGGAGGAGCTTCACGAGAGGTAAATCGCAGGTAAGTTCAATAATTAATATATGCGTTTATGGACTAATCTAGTTGTTTTGCAGAGTGTTTTCCTTTTTTGCAGGTTAGATTCCGTAGTCCGGGTTAGGATCGGATTCTAATAGTGAATTCGTAGCCCCGACAGGAGTCAGATTCTATTGGTGAATCAACAGGTTCTGTATCCAAGGCGAGTATCGGATCCTGATAGTGGATCTGTAGCCCTGGTCAGAATCAGACTCTAATAGTGAGTCGGTCTGCTTTGTCGCTTCGGCCTTAGCAGACCAGAGGTCATTTTGACGCTTCGGCCTTAATGATCTCAAGGGGGAGAATCCCAAGTTCTTCCTGACACTTCCGTCGCTTCGGCCAGGAGTCGTCAAACTCGGGGGGGAGTATTACAAACTCTTCCTGACACTTCTGTCGCTTCGGCCAGAAGTCGTCAAACTCGGGGGGGAGTATCATAAACTCTTCCCGACACTTCTGTCGCTTTGGCCAGAAGATGTCAAACCTTGAGCACGATAGATCTGTCGCTTCGGCCAGATCAATCGAGGATTTATTGAGCATGGGAAGGAGCGGCATGAGGAGCAGCTCCCCACGGCAAGGTCAGTAAGTAAATAATAAATATATCCTTTAGACTGATACAGTTGTTTTGCAGGTTATTTTTGTTTTGCAGGAACGATCCTGTCGCTTTGGCCAGGATCCACGCATTCTGTCGCTTCGGCCAGAATCAGACTCTAAACGAGTCAGTCCATTTTGTCGCTATGGCCTCAATGGACCAAAGAATTATTTTGTCGCTTTGGCCTCAATAATTCTTCTATCTTGTCGCTTTGGCCTTGATAGATTTGGAGATCATTTTGTCGCTTTGGCCTTAATGATCTCGACCCACTTTGTCGCTTTGGCCTTAGTGGGGTAACCGTCGTTGCGGACATAAAGTCGCTCTTGATCAGGGTGGACTATAAACATGGGTTCTGATAGTGAACCAGGTCCTGTCGTTTCGGCCAGGATCCACGCATTCTGTCGCTTGGGCCAGAATCAGACTCTGATAGTGAGTCGTTCCATTTTGTCGCTTTGGCCTTAATGGATGGGAGTTATTTTGTCGCTTTGGCCTTAATAATCTCCCTTCATCTTGTCGCTTTGGCCTTGATGATAACACAGAAAGAGTCTCTCCTGATCAGAGTCGGACTATAAACACGTAGTTCTATTGG
>LFYR01001243.1:55691-85781 GCA_001185155.1 Zostera marina
CGCCATTAAGGCATTCCTTAATAGGGTACCTTAATGGCGTGGGCCCCACACAAATGAATGGGGAAAACGTCCCCCAAGACCCTATAAAAGGGGTCCTTGGGGGACCTCTACCCTCAACTCATATCCTCTTGATACACACTCCAACCAGAGCAAACTAAGGAGCCCGAATCGCCTACTCCCACGTGAGTCGCCGATTCCCCTCCTCTTCTGCAGGTGTTTGACGTAGAGCGCGCGTCGTGGACTCCACAGCCTCCGGCTCATCTCGCCACCCCGCGAGCCCACTGGTAGCAGATTCCGTGCTTCATCAGAGAGTGTCGGGGAATGCCCGACACAACAGTCCGCTATCGGTGGTCTGCGGTTTCAAGACACTAAGGTAGAGGTTGATGTGATCTTTTGGATCACTCGAACCGTCATACGCTTCTATCTTGGGTATCCGCCAGGTTGGTGGAAAAGATTCTTTCAAAAGGTCCTTGTGAAAAGGAGCGCTTTTGATTCTCAAGAGTTCGATCGGATTGCTGGCGACCGGATTGTCGGCCAGCTTCCGACGGAGATCTTCCACGAACTTTGTTGTAAGAGTCTTGTGAGTGCGACTCTTGCTAGGTCCAGCTTTTTCCTTAGGAGGTGTTGGAGATTTCCTCTTTTTCTCCGTAGATGGAGGATAGTAAGACCCAGATTCACCCGCTCCTTCGCGGATGATGGTCTTGTTGCCCCTTGCTTTCTCGAGGTTGCTAACTCTTTTTTCTATGGAATCCATAAAGTTAATCAACCTCTCTTCTAGCGTAGGAGTTAGGTTCACTCCCCCATTTGATGGGAGTGATGAGGGCACCTTATGTGCTGATAGTGGTATATTGGAGGTTGGTATAGTACGGGAACCAACCCTCCTACCAGAAGCTCCTACCTCAGTAGTAATTGCGAGAGCTTTCTTTTTATGATCCTTAGTAAAAGGAGCCATAAATGGGATGGTTGCTTCTATCGGGTCGAAGCAACAGACTACGAGTGGAAGTTCTTCCGAAGTGTCGGAAGCTATGGGTAGGTACCTGCCCCCCCGGGTGTCACAAAACAGAAAAAATTTCGTATAATATTTCTTTGTAGTTTTGTGACCCCCTTGAGCAGTACTATTAGTCCCCAAAGTTTGAAATTAGCAAAAAATATCGAAAAAATTTTGCAATTTTTCTGCAGAAAATTGTGCTGCCGGAGGTGGTTTTCGGGATGCCTGTTTAGACCTATCTCAGAAAAGATTCCTTGCACTGTTGGGAAATTCTGCTCGTCTGTACTCGTAGAGAAAACTTTTTTCACGTGAAGTGTGGTCGTAGAATCCCAAAATCAGATCTGGGTATTCCGGAGGTGGACCGACAAAATCACTGGTAGTGAAAAAAGGTAAAAAGCCCCATACTTTTTTTTCTTTTTTCTTTTTTTTTTTTACCGAAACAACGATGCGAGTCCAGCCAAAGCGATGGATTTTCGTTTCGGTAAAAGAGCTGGGCTATGTGTGGTCTTATTCAGCCGAAGTGATGAATGAAGACGATGACCGAATGACCGAATCGACAATTCAACTGTAGGAACGATGACCGAATGACCGAATCGACAATTCAACTGTAGGAATCGCCTACTCAGTGTGGGAGTCGGCGATTCAATTGTGGAAATCGCCTACTCAGTGTGGAATCGTTGATTCAAGTGGGAATCGACGATTCAGATGGGGATAGGTGATTTTCTATGAAAAATCCAACCTATATGGAAGTGAAAGTGCCAGAGCAAAAGGCATTGGCAGCACTTACTCAAAAAGCTAAAGGAATGGGCGACTCCCTATGTGGAGTCGGCGATTCAACTTATGGCCTTTTTGAACCAAACCGTGGAGAGCACTCTTAGCTAGCAGAATAACCCGCAATCGGTGACTCACTAGGTGGAATCGGCGATTGCCTGTGTGTATCGGAGATTCCTTAACACAAAGTTAGCGACTCACCCTAAGGGAATCGAGCTGAACTTTGCGAAGAAAATTTCGCGATTACGACGGGATATCGTGGTTCGATAGTCCCACAAACGGCGCCAGCTGATGAAGCACGAAATCTGCTACCAGTAGGCTCACGGGGTTGCGAGGAGGGCCGGAGGCTTTGGAGTCCACGACGCGCGCTCTACGTCAATGTACCTGCAGAAGTGGAGGGGAATCGGCGACTCTCTTGGGAGTAGGCGATTCGGGCTCCTTGGATTGCTCTGGTGTGGTGTGGTCAAGTGGGAATGACCTCGGAGTAGAGGACCCCCAAGGACCCCTTTTATAGGGTCTTGGGGGACGTTTCCTCATTCATTAGCGTGGGGCCCACCCCATTATGGTGCCCTATTGAAGGGTGCCATAATGACGTGGGCCCTCCCAAGTAACGACTGGGAATCGACGACTCAGGTATGGGAGTCGCCGATTCAGAGGTGGAGTCGCCGACTCCCCATGAGCCAAGTTGGCAGTCTACTAGAACTGACCACGAGGCCTAGAGTTGGCGATTCACACCTGGAGTCGGCGACTTGGTAGTCCCAGTCGGCGATTCCCAAGTGTTTCCTTGATTACTTGACGTAGACACTTCCTCCGAACTCGTGGAACTCTCCGGGGGTCCGGCATAGAGTGACGGAACCCTAGTCCTTATTGAAGGGCGTTGCTGGGAGTGACTGACGTAATCAGGCATGTCTCACCAGTATCCATGTAGAGGATGTCCGCAGAATTGCCGTTGTCGACGATCATCCTCTCGACTCAGAAATTGGGACCGATGTCTGCCTGAATCACGAGTGGATCCTCGTGAGGTTGCAGGACATCATCCAGGTCCTCTTCCGAGAAGTATATGGACTTCTCTTCGCGAACCCGTTTTCCGTTGTCTCGTAGGAGTGGCAATAACTCACACGATTCGTAAAAAAATACGAAACGACCCGATCTTAACACGACACGTTCATAATAGTGTTGGTTTAGTATCGAAAGTTTTGACACGATTAATAATAGTGTCGGTTTAGTGTTTGTCTCTAAAAACACGACACGACACGATGAAACGTAAGTTGACACGACACGACACGACACGATTATATGACACGATAGCACGAAACGGTTATTAATTAAATATTATATTATATTTTTTAATTATAAAAATATCAAATATTAATAGCTTAACAAATTCTAGTTTATTAAGATATTCTCCTTTATTAACATATATATTAAGGGAAATTATCAGGTGCAATATTGTTATTTGCGATATGTACGACATTTTCAATCACAGCCGTCCGTCTGACATCTGAAGGCTTTTATTTTTCACAGCGGTTCTACCTATCCAGTGTACGACACCAGATCCGGATCTCGAAGTCTTTTTGTTAATTACGAATCACACCAATTTATTTTGTGTGTAATACTGTGTTTTAACTTTAATTGAAATAGTGTTATTTATTTTTTTTATAATAAATCTCGATTAAAACATTTCTTTTTGTCTCCTATTTAATGCACGACTTGACTAAGTTATTTAATGTGTTGTACGACACATTAAATGTCCACTATTTCACATGTCAAACATCCTTTCACGACATATCTTTTTCCATATCTCTCTCATATATCTACCTTTTACTTCTACTTCATCCATTTCTATCCATTTATTTTGCATTCTCCAAGCTCGATTCATCTCCAAGGTTAGTACTTATGTTCGGGGTTCTTTTTTTTTTACATTTTCGAAATGAGTTCCCCATGTCAATAACCATGATAGACCTATGTAGGGGATGTCTTCCAACACTGTCAATAGGTGCCAGTACGTCACTTTCTATCTCCGACATACTACTCAACCATTGAAAATGCACGTCATCGTTTATATAAGTATGGTCTTCCCACCTCCGTTATCCTCAACTTTCATTTCATCTACATCTTTCTTTTCGTTTGAAAATGGATGATCCTTCTATCATCATTCTTTCTGATGATGAAGAACTCGTTCCTCACTACCAACCATCACAACCAGAGTTGTCCCTTAGCTATGATGAATGGTCGACGCAATCTTTACACGATACCTACGATTCTGATTTGTCTATGACTGTTGAATCACAAATGCCCACCGAATCCCATATTAGCAGGACTTCTGCCATCCCCGAGACTCTCGACTTCGATCCTCATCATTTAGTTGCTTCATCTGAAGATTCACTTATTTTCCACAAGCACTGTTTGATCTGCCGGAGGATGTCATTCCTGAATTCATACCCCCTCCAACGTACTACAATGACGTGCAGCTTCCCCTCCCACAACCAAGCTCCCTCCCTTAACGAACCACGACAACACTTCCATTGCCCATTGCCTACCATACAGTTGAATCTGTAAACTACCCTACTCACAACCATCTCAATGAATTTTATGAATACTTTTATAAAAATCAAACTCAATATCCATACCAAATGTTCCCCAATACTTTTCATGATAGCATATTCCTTGTAAACAATGTAACACCAATCTTTATCCCAATTCCAATTCCACAATACTTCATTAACACACATTTTTATGTTGACATTTTCCCAAGCTATGCACCTCCAACTCGTACCAATATTTCTCATATCATTGATGTTTTGATGCGATAAAGGTTTATGAATGAAGTAGATGTCCAGTACTATGCTCGAACCAGGTGTTCACTCTAGATCTTCAAATGGAATGGTCCATTTTTTCTTATTTGCATCAGTAGTTTACATTTACATGTCGTATTTACATATCTTATCTTGATGTTGTAATTTTTGCTGACATGTCTTAGTTATTTCTATTACTTTGACGTTTTCGTTTCATTCAGTACGTAATATGGTGTCTTCCAAACTTGTCGTAATGGACGTGTAATATTTTCCAGTTATCTTTTTCTTCTAATGAAATGTTTTATTTTTCTAACAATTTTCCCATTTCTAATTTTACTTCCTTAACAACAAGTATCATATTTATTAAATAAAATTCAGAAATTCAGAAAATAATCATTCACTCAATTTGCCTCCATCTAACAGTATATAGGTTTCTTGCTTGATACTACAATTCAGATGTTCCCTACGTCTATAAACCTATTTTTGTACATAAATACTACACTTTAAATAAATGACTCACATTGACAACGTTATTGTGTTTTTAAATTTCAGAATTTAAGTATTTATCGATTTTTTTCAATTTTCATGGAGTCTTCAATACTAGACAACACTGATGTAGAACCAAGGTAATCGAACGATTTTTCCGTAATACATTATCGATACTTCAAGTATTGACCGCATTTTCATATCATGAGGCAAACTTATTCTATCCAAACACTTATCTAGTACAACATCTAAGTTGGGTGATAAATTCTTCTCCCTATCATCAACATGAAGACTACCAGACGACATTTCATTCACTCTAGACACAGGCATTTCGAAGGGAACTAAGTTGGGTGATCAATTCTTTTCCATATCATCAACATGAAGACTAGCAGAAGGCATTTCATTCACTCTAGACATAGGCATTTCGTATGGGACTAATTGCAACTCATTCGACACATCTACAAATTCATTAATCGGTAACTCCGCATCTTAGATTTTATTTTAACAAGGACAGAATAGACTTCATTTTTACAAGAAATAAAATCAAATGCAACAAATTAGATTTCCCAAAACAATACTACATATTTACAAACATCTATAAAACAGATTTACTTTAATTCATATTACCACCGAAGTTTTTTTACTTTAATTGAACCGAAATTAATAACAGTCAGAGTTCATTTCATTTCATCTAAAATACAATCTCATTCCAAAAAACATTAACTACCTACGCCAAAATAGAGTTCATTTTACCAAGGAAGAAAAAAATGCAACAATTTAGAATTTCCAAAAAATATTACTAACTATGATAAAAATTATTCAAACTAACCATTCAAAACAGAAAGTGTTGGTGTAAGAGTTCACCGGAGTAAGCTCTCCGTCCAACCTAGTACAAGTGTTTCTCGCTCTCTGAATTGTCAACCCCCTCCCCTAGTGGACCAGGGGAGGTATTTATAGCACTCTCTTACTGCCTTTGGGCCTCGTGGGCTCGCCGGCCCAGGCCATTCGCGCGCCCGGTCCCTTGAAGAGGCTTGTTCGGTCCATGGGCCGCGGTCCATGGTACCAACAGTACTCCCCCCTTTCTCCTCGATGGGCCCAGGCCCGGGGGCCGTTCGTCCGTACCTGGCCTTCACCCTCCCCTCTTTATTAGTCTTAAAGACTCCTCGAGGTTCGAGCTGCTCCCTTTCCTTCCCTCCTATAAATAGGGTGTTCGCCACTTCGGTTTCTCATTCCTCCCTTCTTTTGTAATGAGCATCCAGGATGTTCTTGAAGAGTATGACCGTGAAGTGCAGCTCCAGCACGTCGCGTGGGCCATGTGTCTGCTGTCGCCCCCCCTGACGCCGATCCTGCCGCTGCTTCGGGTTCCTGTGGGTCCTCGCACGCCTTTCATGCTAACGCCACAATCGTTGTTCCTGCGGCCGCTCCTGCTGAGGCTACTGGCCGCCACCGTCGGTCGCGCGGCCACCGCCGCTCCCGTGGGTCCTCGTCCCTTCCAGCTACTGACCTGCGCCATTTCTTGTCGGGGTCCCTGAAGCCGGGCCGTTAGGCCCGCCCTAGTGCGGTATGTTCCCTCTTGGCTGGTGGGCTTGCCTTTGTGGGTGCGGCGCCCGGGATGCCCTGACGCCCTCTTTTTTTCTTTTTACTTGTTGTACTTGTAACTTGCTGTTGTTTTTTTTCTATTTCGGCCTTCGCCGTACTCCTGGCTATTGTAACCCTTGCTTTGTTTTAGTATGATGTTGTACTTCTCGTTTTTTCATGTTGCGCGTTTTGATTTTGCCCTTGCGCGTTGGTGCAGTTTTACGCTATTCCGGGCCCTTCTCGATCTTCGCAAGTCCACTGACTCACCGACAGCTTCACCGCCTTCCCCCCATTACCAAGGGCAAACCCCTCCTTTGCCGGCGCTCCTCGCTCGTTCCTCCTTCCCCCTCGTCCTGGGAGCCCCCGCTCGCTACGTGATTTCATTCGACCCGCCGGCTGGGCCCCAAGGGGACCATCTTTGGACGCCCCCGCCCCGTCCGGCTTGCTTTGCTCGGTCGTTGGGCCCGCGTGGCTCTTTCCTCGATACCCCTTGAGGCCTCGCCATCCGCGCCGGGCGCTGACCTTCACCCTGCTTCCCGACGGTTTGGGCCGTGGGCTCCTTCGAAGACTTCCCGGCCCGCCCCGTCCATCAATCTCAGGTATACGTGACGCCTCGTCTTCTGTGCCCCCAAACTCTATATAAACCCCTTCTCTTCGCACTCACTCGCACTCTTACTCCTCCACTCTCACTTCCGCTCTTCGTTCTGTTCTTAACTCTCCCGCTCTCACTCGCGTTTTTTTCTCCCTCCCAGGCTCCTCATGGCTGCTCCTCCTCCCCTGCTACTGGCTCCGCCGCGGAGAAGAGTCTCTCCCGCTTCTTTGATGCTCCGGACAGCAAAAATCCGTTGTCCATCGCCGGTGCCGACGCGATTCAAGAAGCTCTGGATAAGATGGGTCGGCCTGACATCGAATTCACCGAGGCTGGGAAACACCAGCCGGAGGGTATGGTCGCCCTGTACACCAACTACGCCGAGAGCGATCTGATGCTCCCGCTCCCTCCTCTCGTAGGCGACGTTCTGCAATTCTGTGGTATCTCCCTTTCCCAGCTTCCTCCGGCGGCCATCGACCAGTTGACGACGTTCTCACTACTCTGCCGTCGGGCTGGTGTCGAGGCCTCCGTGCCTGTATTTCTTATCTGGTTTTCGATGACGTCGATGCCGTCGGATCCTCGCCACCTGCTGATCGCGCAAAGGGCGGGCCATGCCTTGTTTGACCAGCTGGTCGACCGATCTCACAACTGGCACGATCGGTTCTTCTTCGTCTCCTTGGACGCCCTCGGCCCGCTCGACCTGGAGAACCCGCCGCCCTCTCGTTGGGAGCTCTTGACACAGCTGAAGAGCCGAACCGCTGCCCCTAGGCGTTCGCAGCTGCAACGTCAGGCGAAGAATGCGCAGGATGTTCTGGTCAACATCTATTGCTGCGGGGCCATAAATGCTCGGACGTTGGCTCAGTCTTGGAGCTACATGGAGCATATGGAGCTTCCCATCAAAGTGGACTACACCCGGGACCGTCCGCCCAAGCGCTCACACAAGAAACGGCCCCTTGTCGCCGTTGATGAAGCACGAAATCTGCTACCAGTAGGCTCGCGGGGTCGCGAGGAGAGCCGAAGGCTTTGGAGTCCACGACGCACACTCTACGTCAAATACCTGCAGAAGTAGAGGGGAGTCGGCGACTCAGGTGTGGGAGTCGGCGACTCGGGCTCCTTAGTTGCTCTGGTCGGAGTGTGGAGTCAAGTATTGGTGGGAATGACTTGATGAATGAGAAGACCCCCCAAGGACCCCTTTTATAGGGTCTTTTGGGACGTTTCTCATTCATTACCCATGGGTCCCACGCTATTATGGTGCCCCATTAAGGGTGCCATAATAGCGTGGGCCAAGTCAAGTAACGGCTGGGAGTCGGCGACTCAGGGTGAAGCCATCGATTCCCCATGAGCCAGGTTGGCAGTCTACCAGAACTGACCAACGAGGCTTAGAATCGGCGGCTCACCTCTGGAGTCGGCGACTTGGTAGTCCCATTCGCCGATTCCCAATGTTGACTTGAGTACTTGACGTAGACACTTGCCCGTATCCGTGGATCTCTCCAGGGGTCCGGCATAAAGCGGCGGAACCCTAGTCCTTGTTGAAGGGCGTTGCTGGGAGTGACTGACGTAATCAGGCATGTCTCACCAGTACTCCCCCTGAAGAGAGCACAAGAAACATGCGTGTACCGCCAGTATCCCTCCCCAAGCAAGGTGATCCGCACCAAGGCCAAAGCGACAAGATGGGATCGAGTCATTGCGCTCACAGCGACACAATGACTCCGCGTGGTCCATGCACTATCAGATGGACTGATTTATTATCAGAATCTAGTTCCAGGCCAAAGGAAGAACTACGTGTTTATAGTCCTACTATGATCAGGAGCGACTTTTGCTGTGGATTCTGGCCGAAGCGACAGAATGTTTGGATTTATTATCAGAATCGGGTTCTGGCCGAAGCGACAAAATGTGTGGATTCACTACTAGAGCGACTTTACGTCCGCAACGACGGTTACCCCATAGGCCGAAGCGCAAGATGGGTCGAGATCGTTAAGGCCAAAGCAACAAAGTGATTTCCAAACGTATCAAGGCCGAAGCGACAAGATAGAAGAATTATTGAAGCCAAAGCGACAACATAATTCTTGGTCCATTAAAGCCAAAGGGACAAAATGGACCTGGATCTATTAAGGCCAAAGCGATAAAATAGATTGACTCACTATCAGAGTTTGGTTCACTATTAGAACCTTTTCCTGCAAAACAGAAAACAACCTGCAAAACAACCATATCAGTTTAAAGGATATACTTATTGATTTACTGACCTTGCCGTGTGAAGTTGCCTTTTGTGCTGCTCCTCCTTATGCTCAATAAGTCCTTGATTGATCTGGCCGAAGCGACAGATCTATCATGCTCAAAATGTGACAGCTTCTGGCCGAAGCGACAAAAGTGTCGGGAGAAGCGTCGGGAGTGTTTGTGATATTCTCCCTTGAGGTGTGATGACTTCTGTCTGAAGTGACAGAAGTGTCGGGGGAGTTTGTGATATTCTCCCTCGATATGTGATGACTTCTGGCCGAAGCAACAGAAGTGTCGAGGGAGTTTGTGGTATTCTCCCTCGATATGTGATGACTTCTGGCCGAAGCGACAGAAGTGTCGGGAGAGTTTGTGATACTCCCCCTCGAAAATCGTGCCTTTTGAGACACAACCCTTTGAATGAGTGGGTTTTATTTTTTTGAAGTATTGGAGTATTCGAAACTGATAAATATTCGAAACTCGAGGGTTACCTTTGCAACCTTGAACCCTGATGCTGGAAAGAGCCTATGATGTTCTCTCCTGAGATGCGACGACTTCTGGCCGAAGCGGCAGAAGTGTCGGGGAGGGCTTGTGATACTCTCTCCTGAAAGTGTGATGTTGTTTACCCTGAGTCGGCGACTGGGTGCCCCAATCGTCGACTCCTATGTTTTGGGTCACTGTGAGGGTTGTTTTGAAATTTTCCCCCTTGAGTCGGCGACTCCTTATGGTAATCGTCGACTTCTACTGTGAAACGTTGGATCTTTCAAATTTTCCAATTAAGGAAATATATCTCTCAAATTTTGAAAAATAGTGGTCGGAATCAACGATTCAGCTTGGGAATCGTCGACTCGGGCGTGATTTCGGGGATTTTGGAGATCGATTTCCGATTCCTTCCCTTGCAATTTTCGGATTCTCTAGGGGGGTTTTGCAATTTTCCCAGGGGTTATAAATAGTGGTGAGCGCTTCACACTTCTCACTTCACTTTTCCCCAATTCTGAATCGCCTACCAAACCCTAGATCCCTCTGTCCCCAGTTCAATTCTACTTGAATCGACGACTCCGAGATGGCAAGAACTACTCCTCACCTTACTGATGCCGAGGCCGCCGCTATGATTGCGGAGATGGACGGAGAAGAAACACTTGTCGGGGTGCTGAACACCGTCGAGTCGCCAATTCCGTCTCCTCCTAGAGACGTTGAATCGTCGACTCCGGTTGTTCCACCTTCTGACCATTTGAGTGCTTCTGTGCACGAATTGATGGAGCCTCTGGCTGGGTCGACGATTCCCTCTGTGGAGTCGACGATTCCGGACAAGGTTTCGGAAATCGTGCCAGAAGCTGAACAGGGAGAAATCCTTGGTGAGTCGACGATTCCCACTTCGGGGTCGCCGATTCCTAGGGTTTCAAAGAAGAAGACCTCCTTCAAGAGGAGGGAAAAGTTGGTCACCGACTCCGAGGCCTTAAATATCCGATATGAGTCGGCGACTGGGCCAGTGGAATCGACGACTCTGGTGGTTGAGTCGGCGATTCCCATCATGACAGTGGATAATTCAACTGTAAATTCCGAGCCACTTGTTGTGAGTTCTGAGGGTGTCATCATGTCTGGGATGAACCCTAACAAGCGACCATCTCAGGACGATGGTTCGAAAAAGAAGAAAAGACGACGGGGCCATGGCAAAGGCAAAATCTATGTGCCTGGCCAGGAGGAGACTTAGAATCCTCACAATATAAATTTTGACGAGGAACTCGTGATTGATCGTGGAGTTCCCGTCCCTGCTCCAGATGCGGGACGTCGTGAACGAGAAAGAACTCCTCCATCTCCAGTCGTGATGGATTTAGGTCGAGATCCCGATGCCGATCCCTCAAACTTTATTAGAGTCATGAATCCGACTGGATACGCGCATTGCGAAACGTATGTTAATGGCGCGATGCAATTGCTCCCTGTCGACCGCTCGGGCGAGGGTCGATTTGAAGAGGTTATGACTGTGGCAACGCTTACGCGTAAATCTGAAGTGCATCCCCCCTCAATCATTAACGCGAAAGAGGCCCGAAATCTGTTGAGGGTGATGAAGATTTCCGAACATCTCCGCTTTTGGGTGTCGCGATACCAGCCCGCGAACCTTCCACCACCGGGGTTCCAGGCTCTACCTAAAATGTATTTCAAGCATTTCCCTGAGCTTCCCATTCCGGAGCTCATGAGTGAATTGCTTCTTGCCTTTGAAGTCTCGCTGTCACAGCTACCAGCGGGATTCTTTGTGACGTTGAGAGGTTCCTCAACATTTGCTGGAGTTTGGGTGTTACTCCCACCCCATACCTCTTCCTTAACTACTACAAGCTGTGTAAGGATGGGAAGGTTGGATCGGGTCGTCTCGGGTTGGCGCGACGAAACTTCGATCGTAACTTAGTGGATGATCTTCCCACTAACCATGGAGTGTGGAAGAAAGAAATTGTGTTTGTCAATTCTGAGTTTCTTCCCGGGAGTCGGAAAGTTTGGGCTGACCCGAATTGCGCGAAACTGAGCGTGAATCTAGGCTTGATGGCGGATGATGTGATTGCCGTTACCAAGATTACCCAGGACCTGAAATCTCACCACCTGCCCCGTGGCGTACCATTTGTCCTCTGTCAGCGTGAGGACTTTACTTTCGAGGATGTTATGGAGGTTCAGAAACCTCCTACGGATGAAGAGACAGCATGCGTAAAGAAGCAAACGCTTCTATATTTTGATGTTGTCGCTCCGCACATGGCCGAGAAATATCGACGTGCGAGCTGATTAGACTAGAGAAGAAAGCCAAGGCTCTCAAGACCCCGAGTACGTTTGAGAGGGGCTCAAGCTCTCAAGCCGTACCTGAGCGGGCTGGTTTCGCACCTTATACGAGTGGCATGCCCCTTCCTGACTTTATGGCTGATCCACAAGTCAGGTCGGATGCTATGTCCATCTTGATGACGCAATCCGGGAGTTGGGTTCGGAGTGAGCTCATGACATTTCTGAATGCTGTAAGTGCTTCTATTTTCCGAAAACATTTTTTACTTATTGTTTTTATTTGTTTGCTAACTTGTTTTTTTGTGTAGGCTTGCTACATGGCCCATGCTTGTTTTGGCATGGATTCGATAAATGACGTCCAGAGAATTCAGGATCGATATAATGAACTGAATGCCAAGTATAAGATTAGCGAGAAGCAACTGGGTAAGCTGGCCCATGCTCAAAGAAAATTTGAGAACCTTAGAGACAACGTCATCCCGAAGAAAGAGAAGACGATTGAGTCCAAAAAGAAGGAAATCGACGATTATGTTTCGCAGATTTTGGAACTCAGTAAAGAACAGAAGAGTGCCTCTAAGGAGATGCAGAGCATGCGGGCCCAGCTGGATATGAAGATTGGAAATGTGGTTTCATCTAAAGCCACAAATGCGAATCTGAGGAGCACTAACTCTGAGCTGGAGAGGAAGTGCGATGAGCTGAATGACCAACTTACTCGCTCTAAGGAGGAGTTGGAAGGTGTGAAGAAGGAGAACTCCGTGTTGAAGAAGGAGAACTCCGTACTTCTGGAGAAGGCTAAGGACTTGGAGTTGGATAAGAAGTATCAATCCGATCAACTCCAAGAACTTAGCTTCTTTGGTACCTCAGTGTTCCGTTCCCATCACTACCCGAAGACTTTATCTCAGATATCATGACATGGGTAGACGAGCATCCCGAAGAGAAAGAGAAAAACACGGATGCTCTCGACAAGCTAAAGAACGACGAAGAAGACTAGATTTTTTATTTCTTCTTAGCTTGTAACTTTTGATATTTTAGAATATTTTGTGATCTTTTGGATTTTATTAATGAATCGCTTTGCTTTCTTTCTTTCTTTCTTTCTTTCAATTAATTATTTATTTACTTTATTTCTTTGAATTGTAACTAAGACCCGAAACTAGATTCGCGAGTCGTAATTTAGCCGCTTTGGACGTAAATTAGACTAACCCTATCGCTAGCCGCTCTGGGCGTAGACTTGGCTGTGCGAATCGTAGCTCAGTCTACGGTTAAATTCGCGAAATGAATTAAACTTCACAATTAACAAAAACTCGCAATGTCGATCAAAATAATAAGTGGAAAATAAAATATCGAAAAGAATCGGAAGATAGAAAATATCGAAATTAAGATACGATTTTTTCTAGACCTTAAGACTCTAGAATTATACTCTAGATTCCTTACTATGTAGTTCAACTCCGGCCGAAACGACGGAGCAACTTTTGACCCACATCAAGGTCGTAACGACGAGATGGGGTTGAATCGTTAAGGCTATAGCGACAAAACGATTACTAATCCATTAAGGCCATAGCGACATAATAGATTCTGGTAAGTGTGGTGGGTACTTAGAACCTCTTGTGGTTGGGTTCACTTGTACCTATCAACTACCTAAGACTCTACTTCTAGACCCTAATGCGTGGTTGAACTCTGGCCGTAGCGACAGAGTAACTTTTTGGACCCACATCTAGGCTGAAGCGACAAGATTGGGTTGGATCGTAATGTATCAAAACGATTTTAATCTATTAAGGCAATAGCGACAAAATAGATTTATAATGTGGGGTGCTAGTTAGAGTCGTAGGTAGATGATAAATACAAATTTTATTGAAATGTAAATTACAAAAGTAAAATCTGATTTTTCTACTTTGCAATTTAAACTAACATATAGACTAAGAGGCACTAAGGAATAACCTGTTCAATACTAAGCATAGTATTGCTGTATGTTATCCGTGTGCCAGATGCAGGGACCTTTGGGTGACAGCTTATTCCTATTCCTCTCAGCTATGCTAGCCTTCCTGTGGGTCTACCACCAAATAGCATATGGATGGTTTTCTGTGGGTGAACCTCGCTATTGTCGCTGTCTAGCGAAGGAGAGCGTGGACGCTTTCCCTTCGTGTCAGACTTGCAATCGTCTGGACCTCGGGATCCTCTAACAAAGTTGTCAAGTTCACCGTTCGAGATCAATTGCTCGACATAAAGCGAGAACTCCCTGCAATAGTCCGACAGATGGCCGTGGTCCTTGTGGAATTTACAGAATCTTCCACCTTTTTGACGGCTATCCTTGGTTGCAGGGTCCATAGAGCGAGGAGCGGGCAGATCCGCTCTGTTCTTCAGTTTTTCAAACAACTCACCTTTGCTGATTGTTAGCGGGGTCCGATCCTTCCATGATTGAGGTGGACCCCTTGACGACTGTTTGGTGGATGTTTCATACACCTTGTTATCGTGTTTGGGCTTCCATTCCTTTTTGAAGGAATCAGCTGTATTGTCAGTGTATCTATTCGAGGAGTCATTGTAGCCCTTTTTCTTGAACTTTTGTTTCTTGAAGCTAGTGTTCTCAAGTTCCACTAGCTTATTTTCATTCTGCTCTTCCACCTCAATGAATGATTGAGCTCGTTGGACGAGGTCGGGTAAGGTCTCCACTTTATGGAGCGTAAGATTCAGGGCCAGAGGGGAGTAGGGTACCAACCCATTTGTGTACCCCGCTATGGCCAGACTTGGGATTAAGTCGCTCACTTCTGTCATCATCGAAGTGAACTTAATCGTCAAATCCCTCAGAGACAGTTTGTTCTGTCGCAGTTCCAGTAGTGTATTGGCGCTGTGTTTGATCCTAATCATCCCCACATGTTGGGCGATGAATTTGGCCGACGTCCCCCTTGAAGATCACCTGGCCGAGAAGCGGAGAAGGAAAAAGATTCGGGCTGAAAAGAAAAAGATTGAGGAGACGGCCGACGAGGAGGTTGAGCTTGAAATTCTGTCCACCCCTCCCCTGACTACTCCCGCCGGCCTGTCTGACGACCTTGTAGCTACTCTCTGGAAGGATGGGCTGGATCCCATGCTCTTCCATTCATTCGTGAAGAATTGCGAGCACTCGTCCGAGTTTTCCACCGGCGTCGATCCCACCTTCTTCATGCCCCGCCTTGGCGGGATTTTTAAGAAAAAGCTCTCGTCTATCGACTCCTGGCTGCGGACGGAAGATGAGTACGTGCGGCAGCTCGATTGCGCCCCCTCGGACATCGACCGCGACCTAAACCACCAGATGCTCCAACTTTCGGTTCTTACCAAGGTTCGTTTCCAGCATGGCCTCCTCCAAGACAAAGAGGTCCAACGCCTGCGTGCCGATCTCGCCGAAGCGAATGCACAGCTGGACATCGTCGCGCGGCAGCGGGACGAACTAGTTGCGGAGGATTCGAAGGTGGCTGAGGAGGAGAAGAGCCATGCCACCGCGAACCAAGCTGCTCTTGATGTCGCCGTGGCCGCTGCACAAGACGAATTCGTGGCGTCCTTTGTGCTCACCTTCAAGAGTCGCCTGGAGGAGTTGAAGTTGGATCATGCGACCATGCTGAAAGACTCGAAACGCGCCGGCTTCTGGAAGGGCTACGTGCACGGGAGTAAGATGTGCGAACTCGTTCATCCCTCCCTTGAAGGTCTTTTCGTGCCTCGGAGCATTCGCGACTGGGAGAGATGGGAGGATGCGGGCGTCCCCCATTATCAACCCCCTCTGAACGTGAGCGAAGGCGAGGAAGAGAATCTTGAAGCTGATTTTCCCAAGTACACGGAGCCCGCTTCTGACTGATGTGGCCTTTCGTTCGCCCCTGTCTTGTTTTGTTTTTCGTTGGCTAAACACTTTGACACTTAGTATTTTTTTGTTATTTTTGGATGCTTGTTTACTCTTCTTTTTTCTCGCAATGTCCTCCCTTTGTTGTCTTTATTTGTTGCGTGCGTCCCTTCGAGGGGGCGGCCTGGGCCGTCCGGGTGCCTCCGTGCGGTCTTCCGACCTCGGGGGACCCCGACTGGCCTTTTCTGCGTTGCCCCCCTTTCGACACTTAGAGTTTTTTTTCTCCGCAATGTATCTCTTTCACGTTTTTACTTATTGTGTGTTTCCTTTCGGGGAGCGGCCTGGGCCATTCGAATGCTCCCGCGTGGTCTTCCGACCTTGGGAACCTTCTGTTGGCCTTTTCGGCGGGCTCCCCCTTTTTTTCTTTTTTTTTGCTCTTAGTCTGGAAGTCGTCTGTCCTCTGATTAATGGGGGCACTCCGGGTGCATTTCATTAGGCATCGCATGCTGTGGTCGGGTGGCCCGACGTTACGTATAAAGGGAGAAACAACATAAAAGTAAAGATAGGAACCGCGTGGTGCCCCGACCCTCATCGCTTATACTTTTCTAGGTTGTCGGCGTGCCAAGTCCTTTCTATCAACTGCCTGTCTTCGTATCCTAGGCGGAAGATTCCAGGGTGAATCTCATCCATGATGACGTACGGGCCTTCCCATCTTGCCGATAGCTTCCCCTTCGTCTGGTCCACCCCCGTTACTTTGGCGTCTTTTAGTACGAGGTCGCTCGGTGCCAAGTTCTTCCCGGCCACCCTCTCGTTGTGGTACCTTTCTACCCTTCGTTTATATGTGAGGTCCCTGATGGACGCCTCCTCTCTTCGATGCTCCAGGCGCTCCTTCTCTAGGAGCAGTGCTAGGTCATTCGCTCCTCGCTGGAACTGCTCGATTCGAGCAGTTGGCCATACTAGTTCGGTCGGCGCGACCGCCTCGATTCCGAATGCGAGGGCGAACGGTGTCTGGCCTGTGGGGGTTCGGATGGTCGTGCGGTACGCCCACATGGACTCGGGGATCTTGTCCGCCCAATTTCCCGGATGTTCACCCACTTTCCTTTTCAAGATGGACATTATCCTTCAGTTTGTCACTTCCACCTGCCCGTTCACCTGCGGGTGGTATACCGGGGTGAAGCTTAACTTGATCCCGCTTTCTTCGCAGAATTCCTTTAACTTCTTCCCCATGAACTGCGTCCCGTTGTCTGTTATTATTTGGATCGGGACCTCGAAACGGCAGATGATATTTCTGAAGACGAAGTTCACCACATTCTGCTCGGTGATCGTGTTTGTGGCTTCCGCCTCGGCCCACTTTGTGAAGTAGTCTACCGCTACGAATATGAACTTTCTTCCTCTCGACGTCGGCTGGAAAGGGCCTACTATGTCGATCCTCCATCTTGCAAATGGGACAGGCGTCGTTACCGCCTTCATCATGGTAGACGGCCGCCTCTAGACGTTCGAGCGCCGCTGGCATTCGTCACACCGGTCGACGATCTCTTCTGAGTCCTTTATTGACTTGGGCCAGTAGTAGCCTTGCCTCTTGTTTTTCCAATGCACTTCCGCCTTGGTACGCCCCACTCGCCCCCTCGTGGATGCTTCGCGTGATGGCTTTACCGTCCTCCCGCGAAACGCACAGCCGTAGGGGGGCCTCTTCCGCGGCAGACCATCGGTACAGCTTGTTATGGGCCACCACAAACCAGGCGGCTCTGTTTCTCAGTTTCCTAGCCTCCATCTGATCCGTTGGCTTCTCGCCTGCTTCGATGAACCTGCTAATGGGCGTTCTCCAGTCTCCCGAAGTTATCACTCGCACAGCGCTGCCTTGGAGCTGCAGGGCCTCATCGGGTGCTCTTGGTTCTTGATTCGAATCCATCTTCCTTCCGCTTTCCCAAGGACGCTCCCAGCTTGGCTAGAGTGTCGGCGTCCCCGTTATCCTCTCTCCTGATCTGGGAGATCTTCCACTCATCGAGCTTGCCCAAGGCCGTTCTGACTTCGGTCACATAGACTGACATTGAGTCTTCCTTAGACACGAAGTCCCCCCTTACTTGGTTTGCCACCAGCCGGATGTCCGTGTGGAAATGCACCTTGAATGCGCCCAGCGCTAGCATTAGCTTGATCCCTGACAGGAGGGCTTCGTATTCCGCTGCGTTGTTGGTCGCCCGAAACTCGAAGTGGATTGAGTACTCGATATTTTCCCCCGTCGGAGTTTTTACCACGACTCCCGCGCCGCAGCCCGTGCTACTGGACGACCAGTCCACGTGGGCCGTCCACCATTGCTCGTCCTCTCTCCCCTGTCTCTCGGGGCTAGCTCGGCCATGAAATTCGCTACTGCCTGTCCCTTGATTGCCCTGGCCGGTACAATGTCTATGTGGAATTCGCTAAGTTCCATGGCCCATTTGGTTAGTCTTCCCAAGACGTCTGGCTTTTGCAGCAGCTGGAGCAGCGGGTGGACCATTGGAATTGTGATGGTGTGGGCGTGGAAGTATGGTTTCAACCTTCGGACCGCCGAGATAACCGCTAGGGCCAGTTTCTCGATATCCGGGTACCTTTCCTCTACCCCCTGCAACGACCGGGAATGGTAGTACACCGGCCTCTGCACTCCTTCCGCTTCCGAAAGCAGTACTGCGCTGACGGCCATATTCGAGCAAGCGATGTACATGGTGAGCGGCTCCCCTCTCGTGGGTGGGCGGAGCGTCGGTAGGCGAGATAGCTGGCTTTTGAGCTCCTTGAATGCCACCTCACATTCGTCCGACCACGCTATTCGGGGGCCGGGCTTTTTCAGGAGCTGGAAGAACGGGCGCAGGCGGTCCGCCGTTCTCGGCAAGAACCTGCTCAGGGCCGCCACCTTCCCATTTAGCTTCTGGACCTCCTTTATCGTCCGTGCTGGGGTCATGGCCATGACGGCTTCGACCTTTTCCTCCTTTGGCTTAATCCCCTCCGGCGTGATTCGAAAACCCAGGAAGTGCTCTTCCTTGACCCCGAACGCGCACTTCTTCGCCTTCAGCTTTAGCCCTGCCCTTCTGACGTTGGCGAGTGTCTCCTCCAGGTCGGCTAGGTGCGTCCTGGTTTCCTTCGATCGGACGAGTATGTCTTCTACGTACACCTCCGCGTTCCTGCCTATCTGCGCCCCGAATACCTTATCCATTAGCCTCTGGAAGGTAGCCTCGGCGTTTCTCAGGTCGAAAGGCATTACTTTGAAGCAGAACGTGCCCATCTCTGTGATGAAGGATGTCTTCTCCTCATCCTCCCTCGCCATGGGCACTTGGTTGTACCCCAAGTGCGCGTCCATGAAACTCAGCAGTTTGCACCCGGAGCTCTGGTCCACTAGCCGGTCTACCGACGGTAGCGGGTAGGTATGCTTATGACATGCTTTGTTGAGGTTTGTGAAGTCGACGCACATCCTCCACCCCGCGTCCGCATTTCTTACCATGACCACGTTGGACAGCCACGCAGGGTAACGCACTGGGCGGATGAAACCCGCTCGTAGGAGTTTCTCGACTTCCGTTTCTGTTGCGTCCCTTTTCTCTGCCCTTAGCGGGCGCAGTTTCTGCCTGACGGGGCGGGCGCCCGGGGCCACCGCGAGCTTATTTTCTGCTAGCGCCTGAGATACCCCGCTCAACTCCCCCAGTTCATTTGCGAATAAATCCTCATTTTCTCTGAGGAGCTGCTCCAGCCCGCCCCTTAAGTCCTGCGGGAGGTCCTTTCCTATGCGCACCTCGTTCCGGGCGAGGTGGATTAGGGTCGTATGGGATGCCAGCTTCGGCCTTGGGACCTTCTCCCTCACGGAATGCGGTAGGCCTTCGTCCAATGTCATCACCTCCCCAACCGAGTTGAAGTAGCATTCGCGTGTCTTCCTTTGGGATCCTCTGACCGTGCACACCCCCCCCCTCGGTCGGGAATTTGAGGCACTGGTGGAGCGATGACATCACCGCCTGGAAGGCGTGTAGCGCCGCTCTCCCCAGGATGGCGTTGTATCCGGACGTGAATTTTTCCACGGTGAACGTAACTTCGACCGTCTTCGCTTGGGCGTACCGGCCCAGAGTGACCGGTATGGATATCGTCCCTGCGACCGGGACTTCCGCCTGTCCGAAACCTCTGATGGGGGCCCGGCTCGGGAGTAGGTATGCGTTGGCCAGGCCGAGATCGACGAAAGCATTCCAATACAGCACGTCTATGGACGCCCTTGTGTTCACCAGGACCCTATGGAGGCGTACGTTGGATTTATCCCCCCTTCGGAAGATGAGGGTTATGACTAGCGGATCGTCGTGGGGCGTGATGACGTCCTTCATGTCTTCTTCTGTGAAAGAGATTTCCATCTTCGTTCGCGGGCGCTTTGTCCCCGTTGTCCGGTCCACATCTGAAGCGTATCGGCGGCCCTCCCACGGGTCATCCCCCAGGAGGCACCCCCTCCTGCTATGGTGAGGATATCCCCTACCGCTTCGTCCGTCGGCTCTTGTTTCGAAGCTTGGTGCCATGTGGGTATGACTACCGCCCCAGCACCTTCACCAGGTTCAGGCATTCAGCCGTCGTGTTGCCGTTGTCTTCGTGGTATTCGCAAAACCGGCGTGTGTCTCTGAATGCTGCCGTGTCCTTCCTCATTGGCCTCGGCGGGGGTAGGGATCCCGTTCCGCTCAGCGTGAGGAAAACTTGCCTTTGGTTTGCAGCCGGGACTGGTCCTGCTTCCCTTCGCCCCCCTCCCACGGGGGCGCCTGTCCTGTATGCCGCCGCCTGCGGGGCGGTCAGGGGCTTGGTCTGCGGCTGCTTCTGCCCCTCAGCGCCCGTTCGGGCGCCCTTCTCCCTTTGTTGTCGCTTGTACTCCTAAATCTTTGCCCCTAGGTAGTCTTCCACGTTGCACTCTCCGTGGGACCTTTCCATGGCTTCCGCGAAGGTGCTTGGTGGCTTTCGTACTAGATCCCCTGCGAAGAAAGTGGGTCGGAGGCTATCCGTGAGGGCGTACATAACCACCTCCTCCGAAATCCCCTCGATCTTTTGCACCTCGCCCGAGAACTGGTCCATATACGCGCGCGTGCTCTCGAATTCTCCCTATGTGATTGCGCTGAGGGTGGCTTTGATTTTGGGCCTCCTCCGTCAGTGTGAGAAAGTCGCTCGGAACAACGTTATCAGGCCTTCGTAAGTATGCACGGACCCTGCGGGCAACGTCCTGTACCATGCTATCGCGTCGCCCGTGAGGGCTCTGCGGAACATCCGGCACCAGATATCCTTCAGGCTCGTTCTGTCCTCCATGTTGGTCTTGAACGAGTGGAGGTGGTCCTCCGGGTCGGTGTCCCCCTTGTAATAAGGGATCTTCGGGGCCCTCCAACCCGGGGGGTACTCCTCGTCCAGCAAGTGCTGCGCCAGGGCCGTACTGCCTCCGGGACCTCCCGTGGGAGGAGTGTCGCTCGCGAGCCCCCCGACCGGGGGAGCCGGCCCGTACATCGGGTCACCGCCTCCGCCCCCGTTTGATTCCAGGGTGTGGGGGCCACCGTGAGCTGGTGCTCCTGCACCTGGCGCTGGCTCTCCTGCAGAGTGGATATCAGTTCCACGAGTTGCACTCTGGTGAGACATGCCTGATTACGTCAGTCAGTCCCAACAACGCCTTTCAACAAAGACTAGGGTTCCGTCGCTTTATGCCGGTCCCTCGGAGAGTTCCACGATTGCGGGTAAGTGTCTACGTCAAGTACTCAAGTCAACACTGGGAATCGACGACTGGGACTACCAAGTCGCCGACTCCAGAGGTGAGCCGCCGATTCCAAGCCTCGTTGGTCAGTTCTGGTAGGTTGCAAACCTGGCTCATGAGGAATCGATGGCTTCACCCGGTGTCGCCGACTCCCACACCTGAGTCGCCGACTCCCGACCGTTACTTGACTTGGCCCACGCCATTATGGCACCTTTAATAGGACACAATAATAGCGTGGGCCCCACGGTAATGAATGAGAAACGCCCCAAAGACACTTAGCACACACTCCAACCAGAGCAAACTAAGAAGCCCGAGTCGCCGACTCCCCTCCTCTCTGCAGGTACATTGACGTAGAGCGCGCGTCGTGTACTCCAAAGCCTTCGGCCCTCCTCGTAACCCCGCGAGCCTACTGATAACAGATTTCGTGCTTCATCAGCTGGCGCCATCTGTGGGACTATCGAACTACAAAGAAATATTATACAAATTTTTTCTGTTTTGTGACACCCGGGGGGTCTGGTACCTACCCATAGCTTCCGACACTTCGGAAGAACTTCCACTCGTAGTATGTTGCTTCGACCCGATAGAAGCAACCATCCCATTTATGGCTCCTTTTACTAAGGATCATAAAAAGAAAGCTCTCGCAATTACTACTGAGGTAGGAGCTTCTGGTAGGAGGGTTGGTTCCCGTACTATACCAACCTCCAACATACCACTTTCGACACATGAGGTGCCCTCATCACTCCCATCAAATGTGGGAGTGAACCTAACTCCTGCGCTACAAGAGAGGTTGATTAACTTTATGGATTCCATAGAAAAAAGAGTTAGCAACCTCGAGAAAGCGAGGGGCAAGAAGGCCATCACCCGCGAAAGAGCGGGTGAATCTGGGTCTTACTATCCTCCATCTTCGGAGAAAAAGAGAAAATCTCCAGCACCTCCTAAGGCAAAGGCTGGACCTAGCAAGAGTCGCACTCACAAGACTCTTACAACAAAGTTCGTGGAAGATATTCATCGGAAGCTGGCCGGCAATCCGGTTGCCAGCAGTCCGATCGAGTTCTTGAGAATCAAAAGCGCTCCTTTTCACAAGGACTTTTTGAAAGAATCTTTTCCACCAACCTGGCGGGTACCCAAGATAGAAGCGTATGACGGTTCGAGTGATCCAAAAGATCACATCAACCTCTACCTAAGCGTCTTGGAACCGCAGACCACCGATAGCGGACTGTTGTGTCGGGCATTCCCCGGCACTCTCAAAGGCAACGCTTATCGGTGGTTCTCTGGACTGCCAGCTGGTTCGGTCTCCAGCTTCGCGGACCTCTCTTCGAAGTTCATCGCCCAACATGTGGGGATGATCAGAATAAAACACAGTGCCAACACACTGCTCGCATTACGACAGAACAAACTGTCTCTGAGGGATTACACGATTAAGTTCACTTCGATGATGACAGAAGTGAACGATCTAATCCCGAGTCTGGCCATAGCGGGGTACATGAATGGGCTAGTACCCTACTCCCTTATGCCCCAGAACCTTACGCTCCATAAAGTGGAGACCCTGCCCGACCTCTTCCAACGAGCTCAATCGTTCATTGAGATAGAAGAGGAGAACAATAACAAGCTTGATGGAGTCGAGCCGCCCAGCCGGAAAAAACCTCGCTATGCTGAAGAAGATACATACGAGGATACAAGTTCCCAATCTGAAACCTCGAGTAGTCCTCCTCGATACAGAGAGGAGTTTCTCATCAGCAGTTATGACCACCAAAGTCATAACTCATACTCCCAGTCTGGTAACAGTTATGGCCACGAAATCCATAGCTCACACTCTTGGCCCAGTAACAGTTATGACCATAGCCCACGCTCTCAATCCTATGACAGTGATGGCAACCAGAGCCACAGTTCACACTCGCAATCAAGTGCATCACGCTAGTAGTGAGGAACTATCATCTGTTAGAAGATAGGATTGGCCAGAGTAACCATGCAGGCTATGCTTCTGTCAGTGGCAACCAACGACCAAAACATGTCGATTATTTTGTTTGTCGCTCATGCTATTCTTATGTATTCTCAATAGCGATATTATTCTAAATAAATCTCTCTTTAATCCATAGAGATATATGTAGTGTCATATTTAGAATAATCACCCGTCGCTTCAGACGGATCAATCATCCATCGCTTCGGCTGGATGACGTCCGTCTCTTCAACCTCATATATCATCCATCGCTTTGGCTGGATGATACCCGTCGCTCAAACCTAGCTTACGACCCACGAGTCTAAGTGATGGTCACAAATCATGTCCTAAGTACAAATGAACCTAACCCCAAGAGGTTCTAAGTACCCACAACACATACGATTCAACCCCATCTTGTCGCTATGGCCTTGATGAGGATAAAAAGTTACTATGTCGCTTCGGCCAAAGTTCAACTACATATTAGGGAATGAAATCTAGAGTCTTAGGTTCTCAAAAAATCCTAAGTCCTATTTCCGATAATTTTTGTATCTCCAACTCATTACGTCACTTAGTTTTGCGAGTCTTGGTTAGTTGTGAAGTTTAATTTATTTCGCGAGTTTAGCCGTAGAATGAGCTACGATTCGTACGACCAAGTCTACGCCCAGAGTGGCTAGCAATACTGGCGCTACGACAGGACAAACTGTCTCTAAAGGATTACACGATTAAGTTCACTTCAATGATGATAGAAGTGAGCGACTTAATCCCAAGTCTGGCCATTGCGGGGTACACAAACGGGCTGGTACCCTATTCCCCTCTGGCCCTGAATCTCACGCTCCATAAAGTGGAGACCTTACCCGATCTCTTCCAACGAGCTCAGTCATTCATTGAGGTGGAAGAGCGGAATGAAAACAAGCTAGTGGAACTTGAGAACACTGGTTTCAAAAAACAAAAGTTCGAGAGAAAGAGCTACAATGACTCCTCGAACAGATACGCTAGCGATGCGGCTGATTCCTTCAGAAAGGATTGGAATCCTAAACACGATAACAAGGTGTATCAAACATCTATCAAACAGTCGCCAAGGGGTCCACCTCAACCTTGGAGGAACCGGACCCCACTAACAATCAGCAAAGGCGAGCTGTTTGAAAAACTGAGGAACAGAGCGGATATGCTCACTCCTCGCTCTATGGACCCTGCAACCAAGGATCGCCGTCAGAAAAGTGAAAGATTATGTAAATTCCACAAGGACCACGGTCATCTAACAGACTATTGCAGGGAATTCTCGCTTTATGTCGAGCAATTAATTTCGAACGACGAACTTGACAACCTGGTCAAAGGATCCCGAGATCGAAACGATTGCAAGTCTGACACGAAAGGGAAGCGCCCACGCTCTCCTTCACCAGACAGCGACAATAGCGAGGACCACCCACGGAAAACCATCCATATGCTATTTGGTGGTAGACCCACAGGAAGGCTAGCATAACTAAGAGGAGTAGGAAATAGCTGTCACCCAAAAGTCCTTGCATCTGGCACACGGACAACGTATAGCAACATCGCGCTTAGTATTAAGCGCGTTAGAGCTTCTTAGTCTATATGTTAGTTTAAAAATTACAAATTTTACTGTTGTAATTTACATTTTTTAATAAAATTTAGATTTATCATCTACCTACGACTCTAGCTAGCACCCCATACTATGAATCTATTTTGTCGCTATTGCCTTAACAGATTAAAATCGTCTTTAACACATTACGATTCAACCCAATCTGGTCACTTCAGCCTAGATATGGGTCCAAAAAGTTGCTCTGTCATCATGGCCAGAGTTCAACCACGCATTAGGGTCTAAAAGCAGAGTCCTAGGTAGTTGATAGGTACAAGCGAACCCAACCACAAGAGGTTCTAAGTACCCACCACACATACCAGAATCTATCATGTCGCTACGGCCTTAATAGATTAGTAATCGTTTTTAAACGATTTCACCCCATCTCATTGTTACAACCTTGATATGGGACAAAAGTTGCTCCGTCGCCTCGGCCGGAGTTGAACTACATAGTAAGGAACCTAGAACACAATTCTAGAGTCTTAAAGTTTATCAATATCCTTTGGTTATCTTTCGATAATTTTTGTTGCTTTTCGAACTTATTAGTTTAATCGATATTACGAGTTTTTATTAGTTGTAAAATTTAATTTATTTTCGCGAATTTAACCGTAGACTGAGCTACGATTCGTACGACCAAGTCTACGCCCAGAGTGGCTAGCGATAGGGTTAGTCTAATTTACGTCCAGAGCGGCTAAATTACGACTCGCGAATCTAGTTTCGGGTCTTAGTTATAATTCAAAAGAGTAAAGTAAATGAACAATTAATAAGAAAACAAAAGCGATTAATTCATTAAGTTCGATAAAAAGGTTACAAACAAATGATAGCAAGTATACAAAATATCTAAGGACTAAGAAGATCTAGTCTTGGGCAGCTTCGTCCTTCATTTTGTCCAGGGCATCTTTGTTCTTCTCCAGTTCATCGGGATGCTGCTCTACCCATGCCATTATGTCCGTGATGTAGTCGGGGGGTAGAGTAGGAAACACGGAAGGGCCAAAGAAGATGAGCTCTTGAAGCTGGTCAGATTGGTAGCGCACATCCAAATCCAATCCTGCAGCTTTTCCAGAGAGTGCGGAGTTGTCATCCTTGAGAGCTAAAATCTCTTCTTCCGCACTCGCCAGCTCACCCTTCAGCCCAGTTGTTTCACTTTGATGTTGGGCAGCTTGCTTCTTCAGATCCGCTATGGTAGCCTCAAGCGAGGCTACGTGCCCTCTCTCGCAAGGTAGCTGGCTCTTCAAGTCTTCAACCTCTTAAGCACGACCAGTAGTAGCAACCTTCAGATCCTTGCGAAGTCTCAATATCTTCGCAACATATTCATCTATCTCTTTCTGCTTGGACTCAATCGTCTTGTCCTTCTTCGGCAGAATATTGTCGCGCAGGTTCTCCATCCTGGACTTCACATTCTTCAGCTTATCCAAGGCCTTCTCGCTCTCCTTGAATTTCGTGTCGAGCTGGTTGTATCGTTCTTGAATCTTCTTGACATCATGGATCGAGTCGCCTTGATAGCAAGCATGTGCCATATAACAAGCGGCATTCATATGCTTCAGTAGCTCACTCCGACACCACATCCCAGGATGACCCATAAGGAGTGACATCGCTTCCCTCCGAGTTTCAGAATCAGCCATGAAATCGGGAAGTGTCACCCTAGCAGAAGTGTAGGGCACATAACCTCTAGGAGGTGGCGGTGCGGAGCGAGAGCTCGACCCTTGCTCGAAGGTTCGGCGAGGCTCGCCACAAGTAGTCTTCTTCTTCCTCAGTCTGATAAGCTTGCCCTCTTGAAACCTCTTGCGCATATAAAGAGGAGCGGCGTCATGATATAAAAGCGATCGCTTTTTCCCGCCCTCCAGCTCCTTATCAGTAAGTGGTTGGTGCGCTTCCTCCACATCCTCGAAAGTGAAGTCCTCCCTTTGGCAAAGGACAAAGGGAAAACCGCGCGGCACAGAATAATCAGTCAAAGTCCGCACTATTCGGTCTGCGGCCTCAATATCCCTCGCGGTCAACCCAATCGAGGCGTTCATGTGCACTCGATGGGGATCATTCCACACTTCCCGACTCCCGGGAAGAAATTCAGAAGTAATGAAAATAAATTCTCTCCTCCAGTTGCATCCAAAGTTCGTCGGCAACTCATCGACGATGTTTTTGTCAAAGTGTCATCGTGTGAATCCGACGCGACCAGATGCAGACTTCTCCTTCGTCAGCTTGTAAAAATAGAGAAACAAGCTCGCAGTCGCAGCAATGTTGAGCCCCCAGCAGATGTTCATAAATCCCCGCAGGATCACAAAGAATCCCGCCGGGAGCTGCGACAGGGACACTTCAAATATCAGAAGCACTTCGCTAATAATCTCCGGAATCGGCAGCTCGGAGAAGTGCTTGAAGTAGACCCTTGGGACTGCCTGGAATCCCGGGGGTGGCAGATTGATAGGTTGATAATGCGATATCCAGAATCGCAAGTGTCTAGATAACTGAATCCCCAAGAGCAGTCCTCGAGCATCGCTCGCGTTGAGGGTCGAAGGGGGATTCATTCCGTCAGACCCGTCCAAGGTTGCGTGAGTCATGACTTGTTCGAACTCGCCATCCCCAGAGCGGCCTATCGGAAGCAACCTTGGTGCGCCATTCGCGGCGACTTCACAATGAGCGAACCCAGATGGGTTCAAAGCTCCAACATAGGTAGTTAAGTCGAGGTCCGGATCTCGACTAGAATCCAAGTCCACGGGAGGTGGTGGAGTTCTTTCAGAGCGTCGGCTCGCTCTACGGCGTGGATTGGGAGCACCATGGTCCACAATTAATGTCTCCTCGAAATTGATATTGAGAGGCGGAGGGACCCCCTCGTCTTCTTCGGGCACATACACTTTGCCCTTTCCAGTGGTGCGTCGTCGCTTTTTCTTCAAAGAAGGACAATCGACAGATGGCCCTTGGTGCAGGTTCAGTCCCGACACGATATGACCTTCCGCGTTCACAACCAACGGAGCGGTGTGACGCGCAGAAGAGTCATCAATCAACATAGGAGTTGCCGATTCAATGAGAGGAATCGGCGAGTCACGGCCAGCAGTCGCCGACCCGATGGCAGCTGAGCCTTTCCCCCTCCGCTTGAAGGATTTTCCCTTGACAGGCCCTGCATGTGTCGCAGACTCCACGACAGAAATCGCCGACACAGAGGGCTCGGGAATCTCCCCCAGCTCGAGAGGCTCCCGTACGACCACAAGGGGCTTGCACTGTCTCGCTGACTCCACAAGGGGAGTCGCCAACACTGGCGAAGCGCCAAGCAGTTCGTGCACAGAGGCACTCAGTTCCATATTATGAGGTGGCACGATCGGAGTCGCTGACTCAACCTCTCTGTTGGGAGAGGGAATCGGCGACTCAACGGTGTTCAACACCTTATCCAGACCCTCAGCAGTCAGCTCTGCTATAAAGGCTGACGTTTCAGCTTCTTTTAGTGGGGACAAAGGGGAATCGGGGGAAGACATAATGGGAATCGACGATTCGAAGGTAGAGAACTTGGGAATCGGCGATTTAAAAATCAGGGAGTTTAGGCGATTGAAGAGGCAAAAGGTGTTGTGAGGTTTTGGGGAAAACCTCTCCACTATTTATAGCCCCTGGGAAAATTGCGAAAACCCCCCAGAAAACCCAAAATTTGCAAAATTTGAGATCAGGAATCGATCTCCAAATCCCCCGAATCACGCCAATGTCGCCGACTCCACAGGGCAGTCGCCGACTCCGAACAAAAACTCACAGCGCTGTGAGATACATTTCCTTATTTGGAGATTTTACAAATATTCCTCGTATATCCTCCAAATATCCCAAGGATCTCCCAAAAAGATCCGACGGTTACACTAGGAGTCGCCGACTAATAGAGGGAGTCGCCGACTCGCAGGGGTAAAAAACAAAAATGCCCCCTGCAGTTACCCAGAACATAGGTATCGCCGACTGGTGGCCTCCAGTCGCCGACTCCGGGTAAAGTAACAATAAAAACTGCCCCAAATGCACGTTTTCAAGGGGGAGTATCACAAGCTCTCCCGACACTTCTGTCACGTCGGTCAGAAGTCGTCGAAATTCAAGGGGGGGTATCACAAACTCTCTCGATACTTCTGACGCTTCGGTCAGAAGTCGTCGCACTTCAGGAGGGAGTATCACAAGCTCTCTCCATCGTTAGGGTTCCAAATTACAAGGCAACCCTCGAGTGTCGAATATTTCTGATACGTCGTCCGCTCTATCTCTAATAACTCTACGCTAATCTGGAGGTATAAATTATCCGTAAATTTAACCATAGGCTGAGCTACGATTCGTACGACCAAGCCTACGCCCAAAGTGGCTAGCAATAGGGTTAGCAGAGTCTAATTTACGTCCAGAGCGGCTAAGTTACGACTTGTGAATCTAGTTTCGGGCCTTAGTTACAGTTTAAAGGGTAATTTATATGAAAGATTAGCAAAGGAAAAATAATAGATAGCTCGCCGACAGTCGCATACTTCGAAAAACACTCGTCGCAAAAGTTTGTGTGTCACAAGGGCACAATTTTCGAGGGGGAGCATAAAAAGCTCTCCCGATACTTCTGTCTATTTAGATAGAAGTCGTCATATTTCGAGGGGGAGTATCACAAGCTCTCCCGACACTTCTGTCTATTTGGATAGAAGTCGTCACATTTCGAGGGGGAGTATCACAAGCTCTCCCGACGCTTCTGTCTAATTGGATAAAAGTCGTCTCATTTCGAGGGGGAGTATCACAAACTCTCCCGACACTTCTGTCAATAGAAGTCATCACATTTCAGTGGGGGAGTATCACAAGCTCTCTCGACACTTCTGTCGCGTCGCCCAGAAGTCGTCGAAATTCGGGGGGAACATCACAAGCTCTCCCGACACTTCTGTCGCTCCGGCCAGAAGTCGTC
>LFYR01001243.1:85881-113502 GCA_001185155.1 Zostera marina
AAAAGTTGAGCACGGTAAAATCTGTCAATTCGGCCAGATTTACCGAGGACAAATTTGAGCAAAGGAGGGACATCACGAAAGGTAGATCACACGGTAAGTTCAATAATAAATATATGCGTTTTCGAACTGATCTAGTTGTTTTGCAGGATGTTTTCTTTTTTGCAGGAAAGGTTCTAATAGTGAACCAGGTTCTAATAGTTAACCAGACTCTGATAGTGAGTCAGCAGGTTCTGTATCCGAGGCAAGAATCGGATTCTGATAGTGGATCTGTAGCCTTGGTCAGAATCAGACTCTGATAGTGAGTCAGTGAACCAGGTTCTAATAGTGAACCAGACTCTGATAGTGAGTCAGCAGGTTCTGTATATGAGGCGAGAATCGGATTCTGATAGTGGATCTGTAGCCTTCGTCAGAATCAGACTCTGATAGTGAGTCAGATTCTAATAGTGAATCAGCAGGTTATGTATCCGAGGCAAGAATCGGATTCTGATAGTGGATCTGTATTCTTGGTCAGAATCAGACTCTGATAATGAGTCGGCACTTCTGTCATTTCGGCCAGAAGCTGTCACATTTTTGAGCATGATAGATCTGTCGCTTCGGACAGATCAATCAAGGATTTATTGAGCATAAGGAGGAGCAGCATGAGAGGCAGCTCCACACGGCAAGGTCAGTAAATCAATAAATATATCCTTTAGACTGACATAGTTATTTTGCAGGTTGTTTTTTGTTTTGCAGGCATGATTCTGTCGCTTCGGCCAGAATCAGACCAAGAATTATGTTGTCGCTTTGACTTCAATAGTTCTTCGAACAGAGATCATTTTGTCACTTTGACCTTAATGATCTCGATCCATCTTGCGCTTCGGCCTATGGGGTAACCGTCGTTACGGACACCAAGTCGCTCTTGATCAGGGTAGACTATAAACATCAGTTCTGATAGTGAACTAGATTCTCGCGCTTCGGCCAGAATCAGATTCTAATAGTGAATCCACGCGATCTGTCGAGAATCCACACAGCAAAAGTCGCTCTTGATCAGAGTAGGACTATAAACATGTAGTTCCATTGGCCTGGAACTAGATTCTGATAGTGAATCAGTCCATCTGATAGTGCATGGACCACGCGGAGCCATTGGTGTCGTTGTGAGCGCAATGACTCAATCCCATCTTGTCGCTTCTCGCCTTGATGCGGATCACCTTGCTTGGGGGGAGATACTGGCGGTACACGGGTGTTTTGCCATGCTCTCTTCAGGGGGGAGTACTGGTGAGACATGCCTGATCACGTCAGTCACTCCCAGCAACGCCCTTCGACAAGGACTAAGGTTCCGTCGCTTTATGCCGGACCCCTGGAGAGTTCCACGAATTCGGAAGGAGTGTCTACGTCAAGTACTCAAGGCAGCACCTGGGAGTCGCCGACTGGGACTACCAAGTCGCCGACTCCAGGGGTGAATCGCTGACTCTAGGCCTCGTGGATAGTTCTGGTAGACTGCCACTGGGCTCATGGGGCGTCGGCGATTGAACCTCTGGATCGGCGATTCCCACACCTGAGTCGCCGACTCCTAGCCGTTACTTGAGTGGGCCCACGTCATTAAGGCACCCTTCAATAGGATACCTTAATGGGGAAACGTCCCCCAAGACCCTATAAAAGGGTTCCTTGGGGGACCTCTACCCTCAGGTCATTCCCACTTGACACACACCCACCAGAGCAACACTTGGAGCCCGAATCGCCTACTCCCAAGAGAGTCGCCGATTCCCCTCCCCTTCTGCAGGTACATTGACGTAGAGCGTGCGTCGTGGACTCCAAAGCCTCCGGCCCTCCTCGCAACCCCGCGAGCCTACTGGTAGCAGATTTTGTGCTTCATCACCAACCTGGCCCATGGGGAGTCGGCGACTCCACCTCTGAATCGGCGACTCCCATACCTGAGTCGTCGATTCCCAGCCGTTACTTGGGAGGGCCCACGTCGTTATAACACTCTTAATTGGGCACCATAATGGAGTGGGGCCCACGCTAATGAATGGGGAAACGTCCCGAGGACCCTATTAAAAGGGTCCTAGGGGTGTCCTCCAACATCATTCACACTTGACTCACAACACTCCACAGTAGAGCAACCAAGGAGCCCGAATCGCCGACTCCCACGTGAGTCGCCGATCCCCCTCCACTTCTGCAGGTATTTGACGTAGAGCGCGTGTCGTGGACTCTAAAGCATCCGGTCCTCCTCGCAACCCCGCGAGCCCACTGGTAGAAGATTCTGTGCTTCATCAGCTTATCTCCTCCATCTCCATGCGCAATCTTTCCTCCTGAGCGTCCCACTCTTCGTGGGCTCTTATCTCCTCTGAGTACCGGTCCCGCTGGTAGTGCGATGTCGGCCGGTACTCAAGCGCCTCCCTCTCGCGTCGCCTCGAGCTTTCTCCTACGTGGTATTCACTTCTCCCCGTCATCCTCCTCCTTCTCTCCGGCTGTTGTGTTCGCTTCACGTCAGGTTCACCACTATTGGTGTGTGAGCTCGCCGGAGTAAGCTCGCCGTCCAACCTAGTACAAGTGTTTCTCGCTCTCTGAATTGTTAACCTCCTCCCCTAGTGGACCAGGGGAGGTATTTATAGCACTCTCTTACTGCCTTTGGGCCTCGTGGGCTCGCAGACCCAGGCCATTCGCCCGCCCGGGCCCTTGAAGAGGCTTGTTCGGTCCATGGGCCGCGGTCCATGGTACCAACAGAAAGTCATCGACTAATAGTTATTTTCATTACACATTCATTTCATTTTCCATACATGTCGATTACATTTCACACCAGCAAAAACAAATAACAATCCAAAAGATAAAATAATACTACCCCTATTACTAATTCAACATTTGTACAAAAATATATTTACTGTAATTGTACATGGGTTCATAGATTTTATAGATTTCCCAAAACAAACAGAGTTTATTTCATCAAAAGAAAAAATAATCATACGACAGAACAGACTTTATTTTAACAAGGAAGAAAATCAAATGCAACAAACAGACTTTATTTCCAACATACATCAAATGCCAACATACGATAGAACACAGTATACTAGAAAAGGAAGAAAAACAATACTACATATTTACAAACATCTATAAAACAGATTTACAAACGATAATACTAAAGAGGAAGAAAAATTAAACTACATATTCCATATCGCAAAAACTATAACCACCCATGACCAAGGGTGAAAAACAGGACGACAAACCTATGATCAACCGAGAATACAATGAAGGGAGGACTAAAGGGATGACGAAATAAAAAAACATACTAATCTATGTCCAACGTCGTAGAAATCTGGAGTATTGAAAGTCCCGACGGAAATCTAGAGTAGTGAAATATGGAGTACGGTGGGAAGAAGAAAACTACAACGACGGCGGCATAAATCACGATTTAGGTAAACAAAAGAAGGGAGGAAGAAGATGAAACCCAGTTCCTTCTGGACCATGACTACTTCTTATGAATTCTATATTATTTGAATTAGCTTCTGTATGACTCATTCTAGATTTAATGCCAATGTCTGTTTGGTTTTTAGGTTGTGAATTTGATTCATGCTTTTCATAGTTTTGCAGTGAATCTTCTCTTAATGAGTTTTTTCTTTTGTTTTTAAATTTTTCTTTTGTTTTAGAGTTTAGATTCTTATGTTTTTATTTTTAAATTTTTCTTTTGTTTTAGAGTTTAGATGAGTTATTTCTTCATCTTTTTCAGGTATTACTGAATTTATATTACTAGGATCCAATATCTTTGAATTTTCAGATATTTGAGATTCTAGCTTTTTGTTTTGAAAATTGTTATTTTCAGAATTTTTTGAGATTCTATAATCATTTTCATTTTTAGAATCATAATGTTTATATATAATTCTATTATATATTTCCTCATGTATGATATTTTGTTTTTTTTCTTGTTGATTATAAATGTCATCCTTAAAAGGAAAAACATTTTCTCTAAAAAGTACATTTCTAGAAATATGAAATTTCTTGGTTTCTATATCTAGTATTAGATACCCTTTTATATTAGAAGGATATCCCATAAAAATGCCTTTGAATGTTCTTGGAGAAAATTTATGTTCTCTAATATTGGTTATTGCATAACATAGACAACCAAATATTTTCATAGATTCATAGCTTGGTGCCTTGTTATTTAGTATTTCATATGGGGTTTTGTTTTTGAGAACTTTAGAAGGAATTCTATTTATTATGTGGGTGGCTGTTAAAACACATTCACCCCAATATATTAAAGGAATTCCTCCTTGGAAATGTAGAGACCTAGCCACTTCTAATAAGTGCCTATGCTTCCTCTCTACTATAGCATTTTGTTGAGGTGTATATGGGCATGTAAGTTGATGAGTTATCCCATATGCCTCTAATAATTTTGTGAATTGATGTGAGGTAAACTCTCCTCCATTATCACTTCTAATGACCTTGATATTGCTATTATAAAGATTTTTAACTTTTATTATAAAGTTTTTAACGCATTCTAGGGCTATGCTCTTGGATTTTAATAAAAAAGTCCAAGTAGTTCTACTATAATCCTCAACTATAGTTAGGAAGAAATTGAAACCATCATGTGTTGTGATTGGGAATCTTCCCCAAATATCAATATGAACAATATCAAATATTGATTTTGATTTTGATGTACTGTTTTTATATTTTAATTTTGTTTGTTTTGCAAGAGGGCAAATATCACAACTATCTTTTAATTTTGATAGATTTTTATTTATTTTTGCGGAAAAATTATTCAAAATAGTATCATCACTATATTGTTTAGAATTTTCAGAATTTAAAGAGTTATTTCTAATTTCTAGATCTCCATTGTTGATGAGCATCTTCATCTTCTCTGTTGATATATGGCCAAGTCTTTTGTGCCAATTCTGAAATTCTATAGATGTGTATGCAAATTCAGGAAATCTTGGCTTTAGTATGTAAAGACCATCCTTAGGCTCACCCTGCCCAATCACTTTCCCTGATTTGCTTACCTGAAATTCACATCCATTTTTTTTTGAAAAAATTAAATTCAGATCTGAATGATTTATCAATCTATTTACTGAAATTAGATTGACTCTAAATTCTGGAATATATAACACATTCTTTAAAATTAGATCTTTTGATAGTGTTATATTTCCGGTATATTTAACTTTGCATTTTTCTCCACTAGGAATGGTCACATAGTGATCTAATTCTTCTTTTGGAGTATCATCAAAATAATGAAAATTCCCAGTCATATGCTGAGAAGCTCCACTATCAACTATCCAAATATTTTCATAATTCAAAAAATTGTATGAAAAAGACATACCAGTGGATTTGCTCGACAAATCCTTAAGTAGTAGTAATTCTTCATTGTTTAGGTTGGGTAGATTTGTTGTGGTGGAAGTCTGATTAGCAGTATCTCTAGACTTCTTGTAGCCATCTTTTTTATTCTTGTTTGGGAAGCCCACTATGTGATAGCAATTTTCCCTAATATGCCCAAAAAATTTACAATTATCGCAGTAATACTTTGTATCTAGTTTCTTACCACTTTTGCTGTATAAGCCTTTCTTCTTTGGTTCTTCTTTATTTTCTTCCTTGCCATTCTTCTTTGCAAACATGGCTGTTGAGCTAACTTTTTCTTTAAAATTCATTTTCTGTTTCTCTTCTTGAATGACCAAAGAGAAAACTTGATTCATTGTGGGTAGCTCTGAATATGCTAGGATTTGGCTCCTTATAGTCATAAAATCTTCATTTAGACCTAGGAGGAACTGATGAGTTCTATCCTTTTCCATTTTTTTAGAGTAGATAGGTGCACAAGTTGTGCAAAACCTACACTCGGGTTTTTCTATCTCCATATATTGATCCCATAGGGATTTAAATTTATCAAAATACACAGAGATACTATCAGTAGATTGATTTAGAGTATTAATCTCATACCTCAGTTGGCTTGTCTTGGGTGCATTTTTTTGTTTATATCTCTCTTGAAGCTCTACCCAAGCTTCATATGCTGTTTCAGTGTGAATTAAAGTTGATGCGATTTGTGGGCTAACTCCATTCACAATCCAAGACAGCACTAAGCCATTTGCTGCTTCCCAATCTTCATATTCTTCACTTGACTCATCAATGGGCTTTTTGATCTTTCCATTTACAAAAGCTGTTTTTCTTCTTGAAAGTAAGGAGAGCTTCATTGAATTAGCCCAAGAAACATAATTACTCTCTCCTGTCAATTTATCAGACACCATAAGTGCGCCTGGATGATCCCCTGCAGAAAGAAAGTATGGTGACTTTCTTGGAATGCTTCTTCTTTTGCTGTGGGATCTTTTCTTTTTGCTTGTTTTCTTCCTTCCTCTTCTTCTGAAAAAATTATCAGTCCCCTCCGAGCTGGAAGACATCGTTGCTTCTTTGGAATCTGTTGAGGAGTAAATGAGTTCCTCATTGTTCTGCTTCGAGTGCAGCAGTGCGGAAGCTTCAGGATCAATGTTGACATCGTTCCCAACTGATGATACCATATTAAAGCGACGTGTAGCTTGAGTTGGAGAATCGGCCGGCGTCTTGCCGGGAAGCTCTTCCAGCAGAGCAGCCATGAGGAGAAGAAAGAGGGAAATCCGATTTGAAAATAAATCGGTAGTTAACTAGGCTGAACCGGTGGTTAAATGAGCCGGTTCAGGAAGAGGAGAATTAGAGAGGAAATGTGTATTAACTTGAATAAATTTAATGTTACAAAAGCATCTTATTTATAACACTTATCTAACTATCAACTAATTACACAACTTATCTATTACTAACAGATTAACTAATAATATCTGATTAACTAAATCTTGTAGTTGCATTAGTTGACACCAGCCCGGTGTGTGACCCAACCGAATTGGCCCATTTACACTTTATTTAAACTTTTGTACATTTGCCCTCAAGTTTCCTTTAATTGCTTTCATCCAGTCTTGGTTTATTTACCTGTAAAATAAAACTATCTAGATAATAGCAATTAAGTCCTGAAAATATGATTATATATTTACAGCAATGTAATTTGCAGTGTATTAACACTGTAATTCCTTTAGATGTATGCTGTAAATTTAAGATCTAGGGGTCTATAGATCGAGTGAGACAATATTATGACACTAATAAGTAACATCTAAATCTACCAATCAAATATAAAATGAGTTCCATTATTTCAGACATATTAGTTGACGCCAAAAGAGGGAGAGAGTAAAGATAGAGATAAAGATGATTGATTGTGCCCAATTGAAAGATAGACATCTAAATCTACCGATTTTGTTTTTTATTGTTTATGCATTAATTTTTTTTAATCGTTTAATTTTTTAGTTGACAAAATATTATTTAATTGTTTAACTAAAATTTATTTTGCAGGTTGTTGACTGAATAACAATCTTAAATTAATTTAAGATTTTAATTAAATTTTGTATCTGACTATAAAAAATTCTATGTATTTTAAATTAACATTAATTAATTTTAATTTTATTATTTAAAAATCTTTTTATTAAAATCTTTTTCGTGTCGTGTCAATCATGTCGACACAGATTCAATCGTTTCGTGTCCGTGTTAAATTTTTTTTGACACAGGTCGTGTTTGTGTCGACGAAAAAATTAGTCGTATAAGTCGTGTTCGTGTCGTGTCAACACGAATTGCCAGGCCTAGTCTCGAAGTGTTGACATCGACATCATCACCTTCCGAGAGTATCCCCTGTTCTGGCCAACAGAACCACCACCATATATCATATTGATGGTCTTCCGTTGACGATACTCGCTACTGTCGCTGTCTGGAGAAGCAGAGCGTGGACGCTTTCCCTTTAGGTCAGACTTGCAGTAGTTTCATCCTCGGGTTCCCTTGACAAAGTTGTCAAGTTCTCCCTTCGAGATCAACGGCTCGACAAAGACGCAGAACTCCCTGCAATGAACCGTCAGGTGGCCGTGGTCCTTGTGGAATTTGAAGTATTTTCCACCCTTTGTACGACTACCTTTAGTTGCAGGGTCTAAAAAACGAGGAGCGGACAGATCCGCTCGGTTCTTTAGCTTTTCAAACAACTCACCTCTGCTGATTGTCAGTGGGGTATAATACCACCATGGTTGGTTTACACCCTTAGCAGAATTTTTCGATGGTTGTTTAGTCGAGGTCTGGTACACCTTATTGTCGTGTTTTGGCTTCCACTCTCTTCTCAAGGTTTCTGCCTCATGGTTGGTGTACCTTTTGGAGGTACCATGGAAGTTGTCCCTTCCATTGTACCTTTTCTTCTCGAATTTGGACTTCTTAAAGCTAGGGATCTCAAATTCTGCTAGCTTGTCCTCATCCTCCTCTTCCATCTCAATGTATAATTGAGCTCTCTGGGAGAGTCGTTATGGCAAGGTCACAGCCTTCTGGACCTTCAGATTTTCTGCCAGTGGGAAGTAGGGTATTAAACCTTTGATGTATCCCGCAATGGCCATACTTGGGATCAAGTCGTTCACTTCTGTCATCATGGAAGTGAACTTGATTGTGTAGTCCCAAAGGGACAGATCCCCTTGCTGCAGTGCTAACAGTGCGTAAACGTTGTGCTTGATCCTTATCATCCCCATATGTTGGGTGATGAATTTCACTGATAGGTCTGTGAAGCTGGTGATCGAACCAACTGGCAGACCAAAAAACTATCGACAAGTGCTGCCCTTGAGTGTGCCCGGGAATGCCTGGCACAACAACCCATTATTGGTGGTCTACGATTCCAAGATATTCAGGTAGAGGTTGACGTGATCCTTCGATCAGTCGAACCATCGTACGCGTCAATCTTAGAACACCGCCAAGACCGTGGGAAGGGCTTCTTCAAAAGGTCCCTATGGAAAGGAGATTTTTTAGTCCTCATGAACTCGTTCGGGATGTCGACGACGTGATCATCAGCTAGCTTTCGACGCAGTTCATCCACGAACCGAGTTGACAAGGTCGCATGTGTGCGACTCTTGGAAGGTCTCAATTCTGACCTTTGATGTGAAATGTACTTTGTTTTCTCCGTAGATAGAGAATAATATGACTCCGACTCATCCGTCACATCTCGGGTGGCAGTCCTTCGACTCCTTGTAGCCTCGAGGTCATTGACCCTCTTTCCTATATCCTCGGTGAAAGCAATTAGCCTTTCTTCTATGGTAGGAGGTTGTGGCTCATTGGGAGGAGTCGGTATCCTTTCTTCCTCATTCTGTCAAGAAGGTATCTTGAATTGAGGAGACTCACTAAGGTGAGTACGATCCTCTTCAGGTACCTGTGGCAAGTTTGCCGTAGTTTTCTTACCCCTTCCCGAATGATTGGTGGGAGTGGAGTAAGAAGGTCACCTTTGTTTCTTGGGAGGCATTGGAAACAAGAGAAAGTAGTTCCGAAAGCACAAAAACGACTTGACCAAACTAAACTAAGCAAATCGGAGATATCCTAGGTGGAATCGGCGATTTCAACTTTTAGGATTTTTTGATCAGAGTCGTGGACTACACTTTTAGTAGGCAAACGACTTCCAAATCGACGATTCTAGGGGTGAAGTCGGCGATTTCGTTGAGAAATCCAACCAAAACTTCGGACAAGAATCGACGATTTAGATTTGGAATCGGTGATTTCTCAATTGACAGAGTCAGCAATCTCTCGTGGAGAGATCAAACCGGAATTAGGCAAAGAAAAATCGGCAATTGCGACGGGATATCGTTGATTCGATAGCCAGCTGATGAAATACGAGAAATGCTACCAGGGGTTCGCGGTGGTGCGAGGTGATGCGGGAGGCTCTGGAGTCCACGGCGCGCGTTCTACATCAAATCTTCCGGGAGGAAATCGGCGATTAGATGGGTATAATCGACGATTCGCTCCTTGTATTGTTTGGATTGGGTGGAACTTGTTATCTGCCTTAAAGTGTGCCCTTGGGACCCCTTTTATAGGGTTTTTGGGAGCGCACCCCGCGGTGGGCATCGCGCCCACACCATAATGGGTCATAATGGTGTGCATTGATGGCGCGGGTTGGCGACGAGTAACGGTCGTGAATCGGCGATTCAGGAGGGGAATCATCGATTCAGGAATAGAATCGACGAGTTCAAAGGGGAAAAATCGGCGATTTGCCACTGTAATCGGCGATTTGGTAGCCCCAATCGGCGATCCACGTGTTAGACTCGGCGACTTGACGACGACCTTTGTTCCGCGATCGTGGGAGCCTTCAGGGGGTCCGGCATAAAACGAACGGAACCCTAGTCCCTGTTGAGGGACGTTGATGGAAGTGACTGACACAATCAGGCATGTATCAGGACTTTACTATTTACCACAAACTTGTTTATTTTATAATCTATGCCTATATCTTTGATCAATACTTTAAGTTTCTCTGATGATATATGTATAAGTCTGTTGTGCCAGATCTTTAAGTCTATAGTTGTGTATGCAAATGCAGGGGGGCTGATTTGAAAAGGTAAAGTCCATCATGACATCTACCTTGCCCAATCACTTTCCCTGATCTATTTTCCTGAAAATAGCATTCACTATTGTCAAAAAATATTTTAAAATCATTATATAAAGTTAATTTACTTACTGATATTAAATTGACTTTAAATTTTGGGATATATAGAACATCTTTTAATAATATGTTTTTAGATAGAGATATGTTTCCAATAGACTTTATTTTACAAGTTTCTCCACTGGGTATAGTTACAAAATGTTCCTGATTTTTATTTAATGGTTTATCAAAATATTGAATATTTCCAATCATATGTTGAGAAGCACCAATATCTATGATCCATATATTTTTAAAATCAGAAACATTAATTAAAGGTATAATTAAAATAAATATTTTTCATACCATTTAATTTGTTAAGCAAGTCCTTCAGTAACATGAGTTCCTCACTTGACAAGCCTGATATTGGAGACGATGTAGAAGCTTGAGCCTGGTTTGTAGAATCGCATTCTTCATCTTTTTATTTTTCTTGCCCTCCTTGGGTTTTTTCTCTGGAAATCCCACTAGAAATGATAACAATCTTTTCTAGTGTGACCATAGTACTTGCAATTGTCACAAAATTTTGATGTATCTAATTTCTTTCTTCCTTGCCATCTTTTTCTTTATTTTCTTCATTCATTTTGATAAAAAATATAGATTCACTACTTACTTTATCTTCTGTATTCTTAAAAAATTTCATCTGTTTTTCTTCTTGTATAACCAAGTAGAAAACTTTACTCATGGTGGGTGATGAAGCACGTAATCTGCTACCAGGGGGCTCGCGGGGTTGCGAGATGAGCCGAAGGCTTTGGAGTCCACGACGTGCGCTCTACGTCAATGTACCTGCAGAGAGGACGGGAATCGGTGACTCAGCAAGGGAGTCGGTGATTCAGGCTCCTGAAGGTGCTCTGGTTGGAGTATGTTGTCAAGTGTTTGTGGAGAGAATGAGTTGATGAATGAGGACCCCCCAAGAGCCCCTTTTATAGGGTCCTTGGGGCGTTTGTCATTCATTGTTCCTGGGGCCCACGCCATTATGGTGTCCTGTTAAAGGTGCCATAATGATGCGGGCCAAGTCAAGTAACGGTTGGGAGTCGGCGACTCAGGGTGGAGCCATCAATTCCCCAAGAGCCAGGTTGGCAGTCTACCAGAACTGATCAACCAGGCCTGGAATCGGTGGCTCACCTCTGGAGTCGGTGACTTGGTAGTCCCAGTCGTCGATTCCCAGTGTTGACTTGAGTACTTGACGTAGACACTTGCCCGCAACCATGGAGCTCTCCGGGGATCCGACATTAAGCGACGGAACCCTAGTCCTTGTTGAAGGGCGTTGCTGAGAGTGACTGACGTAATCAGGCATGTCTCACCAGTGGGTAAATCAGGATAGGACAGTATTTGGCTCCTAATTGTCTTAAAATTTTCATTCAGACTTAGTAAGAACTGATGGATTTTATCTTTTTCCAGTTTATTATTATAAACTGAAGTGTATAGGTGACAAAATAAGCAATCTTCTAAATCTAATTTCAATTTTTGATCCCGAAGTGCTTTAAACTTATCAAAGTAATCAGTTACTGTATCATTACTTTGATGTAAATTATTTAACTCATGCCTGACTTGATTAGTCTTAGGAGCATATTGATGTTTGTACCTTTCTTCTAAATCTGTCCAAGTTGAGTATGCTGACTCTGTGTGCATCAAAGTTGAAGTTATTTAGGTAGATGCCCTATTTACAATTCAAGAGAGTACTAGCCCGTTTACTATATCCCAAGCTTCATAATCTTTGATGTTCTGCTTTTTGGTTTCTTTATCTTTCCATTAATGAACGCAATCTTCCTCTTAGACAACAATGATAATTTCATGGTATTTGCCAAGTGCTGTAATTACTTTCACCAATTAACCTGTCAGAGACCATATCCGTTCCAGGATGTTCTCCAGAGCTTAGATAAAATACCGACTCCTTGTCATTGATGACAGAGGTGTGTGACCTGCTTGATCTTTTTTTGATATGTGGTGTCTCTTTTTTATTGGAGTTGGTGAATTCATTCTAGGTGGTGAGTGAAGAATTGACCTCGGTTTGGAGGATCTTCGTCTGGAGGTTGCGTATCTGCAGAACTGGATCGCCTATCGACAAGTTGCTTCCATCATATGTGCCTGACTCTTCTTGGATGTGTGTTGCGGAAGTGTGGTTGGATTTTCCAGCTGATACCATGATAAATCTTTCACCCTCTTCTATCAGAGAGCAATGCGGATGATCCTGTCGGCTGACTCTGTCAATGCTGGTTCCCGGAGTGGAGCAATGTAAAAGAGGGAAAAAGCTAGGAATTAGCACTAACTACTTTAGCAATTGGTTAATAAGATTGAAGCAATCAGTCTTTTGATCGTTGATTTTTAGTGCATCATCATCACTGCTAGAGACCTCATCAAATTTTTTGTTCAATCAAATCAAGAACATGATTGGACGTCATTTCTTCCAAGAATCTCGACGTAAAGCACTATTACTGGGGTGACGAATTGAAGCAGAAGCATCGATCAAACTTTGCTCTGATACCATAAAATGACTTTCCTACTCCTTGTATAAATAGTAAACTCTCTTTCATTAAATTATATTATTTCACCTTTATTTTTGTAGGGTTCAAATTCTGGAACCAATACTATTACTACCACCACCAAAATCATTAGTTACAGTACCACTACCTATCCTGCTTCTTTTACTTCAAGCAGTGTGGAGATGGATGCGGAAATAAAAGAAGACTCTTCATCTGATATGGATATCGATAAAAATTATCATGATAATCCAATGGCAATGACTGACTATGTCGATGATATTTATGAATATTATTGGAAAACTGAGGTAAATTTTTTATCAAGATGAATAATTACAATTAATTTTTAGACAATTGAAGATTTCTTGTTGTGTCAATTTGTTTCAGTATTTTATTATTTTGAGAAATTAACTCAGTTTGGATGTGTTGCTAAATCCGAATCTGCACTGTTTCTTTTGCAATTAATTCTTAAACAAGTGAAGATTTGTTGTTGTGTCAATTTGTTTCAGTATTTTGTTTTTTGTTGTTTTGAGAAATTAACTCAGTTTTGATCCTGCAGTCTCCTCCCCATTGGGGCAGGATTTTGATATTTCACACAACTTATTCGGAGGAGGATCTTCTAGAATGTTCAAGGCTAATGGTGGAGTTCCATCGGAATGCAGAAATTGGAAAGCTACCTGGAGTGCATAGGAAGTACAGTACTTCAAAGTTTGGATGTGTTGCTAAATCCGAACCTGCACTGTTTCTTTTGCAATAATACTAGATATAAAATTGCAATTATAGTAGGATCAATAGTTGTTGTTGTAGATGGATTAATAATTACAATTAATTCTTAGACAATTGAAGATTTGTTGTTGTATCAATTTGTTTCAATATAATGTTGTTTTGAGAAATTAACTCTACATAAAATTGTTGGATGATTTCATGTTTAACTACTAAGGTTTGAATGAGATCACGAGCTAGAAAGTATCAGCTATAATGATCTATTTAAATTCTAAACCTAACAAAAGACTCAAAGATATGATGCTTTCGTTAGACAGGATTAGTTTCGATCTATATGCATACCATCAATAGTAAAACTAACTACATGAATAATTATCTAACTGATTAACTACCTAGATATTACTGCATAGTAATTAACACTATTGATTAGTCATATTTATTACAAGAAACCGAAAAATACTTGGGGTTTATAAAAAATAAAAGTACCAATTTGTAATCATATCAATTAATCAAGTGTTTAACATCAATTAGCTCAACTTCTATAGTTCTACCCTAAAAAGCAGAACTAGTGAAAATCCATATTTATTTACAGACATTCATAGTTACTAGATGTTGGAATATACATACCTGTTTTGGTGGTGAGGTTCTTTTTGCCTCTTTCTTGTTGTTAGGGTTCTTTTTTACGAATCCTTCTTCTTTGATCATTTTTAAGTAATCCAAATTTCCTCCTATCGATGTCTTCATAGATATAATAGTAGGGATTTTTTTAAATAAATTTTCACAGATTTAATGATCTCTTCACGTCTCTTTAATTCTGTTTGAACTGCTTCTACAGATGATGTCTTTCCGACGAACGATGGTATACTTGGCGCTTCTCTCCCATACAATGCACGGAATGGATCCCAATGGATATGTTAAACGTTGAATTGAACTATAACTCAGCCCAAGGTAGTGTCTCGACCCAACTTTTAGGATTTTCATACGTTAGAGATCTTAAGTACATCTCTATTCCCCGATTAACTACCTTTGTTTGACCATCAGTTTGAAGATGGTAAGCAGTTGATAGTTTTAGGGTTATGCCACTAAGATTGTGAACTTTCTTCCAAAACCTTTATGTAAATACTCTATCTCGATCTGATACGATCGATTGGGGTATCCCATGTAGCTTAACAATTATATGAATGAATGCTTGAGCGACGTTATTTGTAATGTCTTGTTTGATATGAATGAATGATATTGCATGAATGGATCAAATAAAGTTTGATTACCATTTTTATTTGTAATGCCTTGTTTGATGTGTTTATAACGAAAAACCTCTTCTTTGAATATGACATTCCTACCGGTAAATATCCTATGTTCTAGTTTCAAGATCTTGTATCAAAAACCCTTTAAGTCCTTGAGGGTATTCCAACATGATCCTTCTATTGGCTCTATTTGAGAGTTTTTTTTGTGTGTTATAGCACAAATATCCAATGGTTTTTACATAGTCATAATCAATTTCTTTTCATTTTCATTTAACACCTCATATGGTGATTTATATCCTAGAGACTTCGAATGGACTCTATTCATGATATGTGTTGCATTTAAAACACATTATACCCAAAATTTGATTGGAAATGAGGTCTGTAATTTTAAGGCTCTAGCATTGTTTAGTATATCTATGTGTTTCCTTTCTACTTTATTGATTGAAAACTGTTGAACCATTCCATATTCCTTTAAAAAAATTACTAATTCATTTATTTTAATTTCTAATCCATTATCAGATCTAATCACTTTGATTTGGGTCTAATATTGGGTTTGTATCATTTTAATAAAATTGATAATTGTTTTAGTCACTTTTGATTTATTTTCAATCAAATAGATCTAAATAAATCTACTTTTATCTTCTACAATTGTAAAGAAAAAATTGTTATTATATGTCCGTTGGAGGAATTTACCTCAAATTAATGTCAACATGGATGAGATCAAATATATTTAGTGAAGAAGTATAACTCTTTTATATAGTAATTTGGACTGTTTGTTAGATTTGAACTGTTTCAGATGCATTGCCCCCCCCCCCACTTGCTAAGCAAATAATACCTGGAAAATTGGAAAAGACCCAAACTGCCACAATACAAAGGAAAGTCAGACCAAGTCATCACATTCACAAATTTCTAGCCAACATGGAAGATGATGTGATCGATAGAAGAGACCTATGGTGTAAAATGTTCAGAAGGACTTTGGAAGTGATGCTATAAATTGGTATGTAAATCTACCTCACAATAGTATCAATAACTTCGAAGAATTACATCACAAATTTCTTGAGACATTCAACCACTTAATTAAAAGAAAAACCGACCAGGGCGCACTACTAAACGTTAAGCAAAAAGCCAACGAGACTCTTAGAGATTATGCCAAAATTAAAGATTCGTTAAAATCCTAAACCGCGTAGAGCGGCCCTCTGATGGAGCCACTATAATGGCTTTTAAAGCCGGTTTGAGACCAACTTGCTTTGCCGTAAAAATCGTAGAAAACCCACCTATAAATATTGCAGATGTTTTCGAAAAAGCTTACAATGTCATGGATGTAGAAGAAATGTTAGAAGAAAAATATAAAGAATTCAAAAATCCAACCACATCTCAAACCCTAAACGGGAACATCCCCAACAATATGAAACTCGGGGAAAACCAAAGGGAAAAATTCATAGAACTATAAAACATATTACCCCCAGCCAGACCCATGAACGAAGCCACTGCCCAAACTCGTGATAATGGTCAGTATTGTGAGTAAAGGGCACACAAAGTAAAGCATTAGAAAAAGTGTTGGCAGAGCATGAAAAAACAAACCATCAACAGGTAAATTTAATAAACAAGTAAGGACCATCAAAAACCATCTTTGTCATACTAGCAAGTCCACAAGCAAAAAGAAACCTAGAAGTCCTCACAATAAATCAATCTATCAAGAAGCTAAAACTAAATCTAGACTCAATCAGTTTCTCTGACGAAGACCTCAAAGGAATAGAATACCACATTAGTAAGCCTGTAAATGGTATACCGGAATCTGTATTCGAATCTGCATTCGAATTTGAATATGACTATCCGGATTCGGATACCTAAATTGATATCCGGATTTTATTCGGACAGATTCGGATATCCGAAAAATCCGTCGTTAAAATCTGAATTCGTTTAGAAATTCCGGATTCGGATATCCGAATAAATATAAATTGATTTCCGGATATCCGGATTATTTGGATTATCCGTATATCTGGATTTTAGGGTGATTAATTGACAATTAATTAACTTTATTAATGGTGATTTTATATTTTTATAATTTTATTTTAAATTTTTTATAAAAAGTTATCTGGATTCGGATTATCCGGATAATTTATCTGAATTCGGATTCGGATTTTTATATTCGGATTTTATTCGGTCGGATTCGGATAATTATTCAGATTCGGAGACCTGCCTGCGTATATGATCCGAATCCGACCGATATACATGCTTACACATCAGGATGCTTTGGTAATTTTCGCAAACATAAATGACTATATGGTGCACAACCTCAATTGATGTCCTATACTGGGATACCTTTAGAAATTTGAGTCTAAAGGAGGAAGATCTCGAAATATGTCATTTCCCAATCAAAGGCTACTATTGGTCACTCTAGGAGAAGGAAAATTTAGTACCACCAAGAAAATCCTATTTACAATTGTAAGATTCAGTTCAGCCTATAACGCCATATTAGGAAGAACTAGTTTACACGAATTTGGCTTAATAATGTCTTCCTTCCACCAGTGTATGAAATTCCAAACCACGGAAGGCGTATGCTGTATTAAAGGATCTCAACTCGTAGAAAAACCATGCAACATAATAGCCGTTCAATGTCAGGACAATGCGGTCTCAGTCAGAAAAAAGAAAGCCTTAGAAGTTTTACAAAATATAACCCCAAGATATCTGAAAATGGTGGAAAAAACGGCACCCTCAGAAGAAACGGAAGTAATTAATAAGATACGCGAAAACAAGGAGCTTAAAATAGGAATAGGACTAAACAAGGAGGACAAAGAAGAAATAATCAAAGTAGATAGAAGCACAGGCCATAAAATGCTTAGTTTCATAGATGCGTATTCAGGTTACAACCAAATCTCAATGAGTAAGGACGATGAAGAAAAAACATCGTTTATATCAGAAAGGAGAATATTCTGCTATACCAAAATGCCTTTTTGATTAAAAAAACGTTGACGTAACTTTTCAAAGGCTAATAGATAAAAATTTCAAAGAACAAATAAACAGGAACATAGAAGTATACGTGGATGGCATTTTAGTCAAATCAAAAATTAGAAAAAACCACCCGCAAGATCTAGATTAAAACATTAGAAAAAAAATTCTTAAATTAGAAAATCCGGTATCAAATTAAAACCTAGCAAGTGCGTCTTCGGTATGAAAGAAGGTAAGTTCTTAGGATATATCATCACCCCAAATGGAATAAAATCCAACAAAAGTACAGGCCATCAAAATCCTTAAAATCCCCAAATATATTAAAGACTTACAATCCCTAAATGGAAAAATAGCTGCACTTCACATTTTTATCCCACGATCCGTAGACAAATGTAAAAACTTCTTCAAACTATTAAAAAAACACAAAGAAAAAGTCGAATGGAATACCGAATGCGATAATGCACTAAACAACATCAAGAAAGAATTATCAGAATTAGCAACACTCCAAACTCACATAGAAAAGGAAACTCTGTTCATGTACAATATTGCCGCTTCAAACACCGCCATAAGTTCAATTTTAGTAACCGAAAGGGAAAGGACCAAAGACCAATATTTTATTTTTCCAAAATACTATAAGGTGCGGAAAACACATGTCCTCTATTCGAGAAATTAGCTTTCATAGTAGAGTCATGTCAGCACGTAAACTAATTCCCTATTTCCAAGCACACCCGATAAAAATACCAACTAAGTACCCATTGCTGCAAACACTCCATAAACCAAATGTTTCAAGAAGAATGAGTAAGTGGGTTTAAGAATTAAGTGAATTCAACATAACCTTCATACCTTCAAAAACAATAAAAGCCCAAGTCCTAGCCGATTTCTTAGTAGAACTAACTCCAAGTAATCGAGACGAAGAAATAGGATTCTGGAAAAATTTTGTAGACGGATCGTCAGAAGAAAAAAATAAATGTGGAGCAGGCATAATTCTAATAGACCCATCAAACGTCAAATTAGAATACGCTTTCAAATTTTCTTTCCAAACAACCAACAACACGGCAGAATATGAAGCTCTCATCACAGGATTGAAAATAGCCAGGAATCTAAACGTCAGACATTTAGAAGTATTCACAAATTCACAGCTAGTGCACGGCCAAGTAAAAGAGAAATTTGAGGTCAAAGAGCCCACCCAAACTACAATTCTACTAAAAGATTTCCAGAAGGTCAAAATTAACTTAATAAGTAGAAACATAAATGAGGAAGCAGATGCCTAGCCAGGATGGGTGCCAACTCATCTCCTTTTGAGGAAAGAAAGTGGATACAGCAAGAAAGCTTAGCTCTACCTTCCCTTAAGGTGTATTCAATTATATTCGATAAAAATGATTGGAGAACCCCTATTTTCAAATTCCTGAATGGAGAGACTCTGAAGGGAGAAGAAATGGAAATCAGAAAGATAAAAAATCAGTCAACACATTTCACGATCATTGACAACAAATTGTTTAAAAAAGATATAAAATCCAGAGATCAACCATACAAAATCTATGTCTCAGAAGAAGAAGGTAAGGAGATTGTACTAAGCATCCACAATGGTGCAAACGGGGCCCACCAAGGAGGAAGAAATCTAAATTTGCAAGTACGAAAGCAAGGATATTACTGGCCACAAATGGAATGGGTCACGAAAGAGATAGCTAAGAATTGGAAAGAATGTCAAATCCATGCAAATATTCCAAAAATATCCTGCACTGAATTAACTAGCATTATAACACCGTTACCATTTGCCAGATGAGGACTTGATATCGTAGGATCATTTCCAGTAGCCTTACAAGGGAAAAAGTCATGTTAGTTGCAATTGATTACTTTACAAAATGGGCAGAGGTAGAACCAATAAAAACAATCTCCCAAGAAAACGCAGTAAAATTCGTATTCAGAAACATATAGTATACAGATTCGATGTACCATTGCAAATCATCACCGACAACGGAATCCAATTTGCAGGAGGAAGCATGAAGAAGTTCTACAAAGATAATGAGATCAAGCTAATCTTTACATCAGTATATCATCCTCAGACAAACGGTCAGGTGGAAGCAACCAACAAAGCCCTGATAAAAAATCCTAAAAAAGAAGATGGACGAAAATCTTAAAGAATGGGCAGAGCTAATTCCAGAAGTCCTCTGAGCATATAGAACAACTGTCAAAACCGCAAACGGTTACACTTCTTTCAGTTTGGCCTTTGGTTTGGAAGTCGTACGTAGCACCATGTGAGCTAGTATGGTCGTTAGCAAGAGTCATCTCCTTGCTATGTCGCAGAGAATAATGAAGAAGCACTAACTAAGAATATAGATCTCATCGAAGATATAAGGGAGGAAGCGGGAATCAAGGAAGCAACATATAAAAGGAAAATCGAGAGAATCTATAATAAAAGACTAAGAAACATGAAATTCGCACCCGGAGATTTGGTATTAAGAAAGGTCCATTTAACTCTAACTGAGCAAAACAAAGGAAAGTTGTCATAAAACTGGGAAGGGACATATATCATCAAAGAAGAATGGATAGCAGGAACTTTCAAACTGGTAAAAGAAAGGACTTCGTATGAGAATAATCTCAAAAAATATTTTCAATAAATTGCCAAACCCGGTTAACATTTGTAAATAGTGTAAAAATATGTAATTATCATCGTAAGAAATAAAAAAAAAATCGTAATATTTCAACATTTTCAGGCAAAAAGACACCAAGAGGGACCACGACAAGGAGACTCCAAGAAAATCATGACAAGGCTAAAAAGGTGAATCACTTCCTTTTTTATATACTTATACAAACCCATCATGCAATAAATAAATAAATAAATAAATAAATAAATAAATAAGCAAAAAAAAGGCAAGTAACAAAAGAACATTCAATAATTTGAATGACACGCAAGAAAAAAATACCAGCGCACTTAAGCCGCTAAGAAATGCAAGCGCACTTAAGTCACTACAAGAGTATAAGCACACTCAAGCCTCTATAATACAAACACCACATTACGCACAAACAAAACCAAAAGAAATCTTTTTGGCATTAGAACAACGACACAGTTCAATAACATTCAATCATCACAAAAAAGTTAAAAAGCATCGTGTAGCAAAACAAGCATCGTGACCTTCTACAATTCCAAAAAAAGAAACAACAAAAGTAGAGACAACAATCAAATAACAAAATCTAAAAACAGATACTAACAACAATTTTTCCTAAAATTAGACCATCATCCGATCCTAAGTCAGCATTTGTACAAGGCCCCATGAACTTGCTTTCAGTCACGATTCTCAGCTTGGAGACGTTCTTGCAGCTTGAGCGATATCTCCCTACAGTACTTCACAGTTGTATTGAGCCTTAGGGAAAGAAGTGACTGCGGCAAAGAACAAAATAGAAACAGTAAAGGGAAAGAAGGAGAAAAAGAAGAAACTTACATTCATGGAAGAGATGATTGCACCCTCCAGCAAGGTCGCACAAGGCACTGATTGTAAAATCTTCCACTCTGGGTTATGATGTCCAAACTCCCCATCAAACTCCGGCGTTGAATTCCAGCGCGCAATGGTCATCCGAGAAGGAAAAAACAAAGGCACTGGAGTTATGTCATCCTGCATAGGGATCGGGTAAGGACTCTGAATAACACCGTTGTTCGATTCAGGTACCGCAGTTTCCATGGTAAGCTTAGTAGGGTTTCCATATTCACGAGCCTACAATCAAGAAAATATACAGAGAATGGGAGAGTAAGATTTTTTTTTTTTTAAAAAGAACAAAAATTATCAAACCTACCGAAAAAGCAAGAATTTGAAAATACGACTTCTCCGACCTTCCAGCAGGATTCAAGACAGAAATATGAAAAGGAAGAAAATCCCTGCAAGGAGGAAAATAGTTCAGTAAGTCTCTATGGATAGGATCCATAAATTCCATGAACGAATAATCTGCAAAAAAAACACGACAACAAAAGAAGGATAAGAATCAAGAAAGAAGGGAAGATGATCAGGTGCGAAAGGAAACAAAACAGAAGACATTCCCAACAGGAGTTAACTGTTTTCACGTAATTGGGTCTCACTAGACCCAATCACATTCCTCCAACGAAACAATCAATACCCACGGCTGCATGCCTGGTTTTGCATGAAGTCTCGACACCTGGGTAGGTACGTGTCCTCACATCCTGCCTTAGAGATGTATATAAATACAACTCAAGTAATACTATATGAGGTTGGGAGCAATTACACTATAACACCACTCATGTGGCTAGAGGTACTAGAATTTGTTATCTACATGTTATCAATAACATTATTTGAAAAATTAAATGAGATCATACATACCTAAATTATTGGTGATGAACTACTTGATTTTAATTCTAACAGTCTTCTTCAGTGAGACCAGTAGTATTTGCTACTTCTTCTCTAGTCCTTTTCTTCTCAATTTTTTTCTTCATAGGATATCTATTCAGGTGGTAATTAAAATTCCTTCTCCAGATGTCCATAGAAGTGGCAGTGATCGCACCTAGTAGTGGTGTCCAATTTCTTCCTTTTTTTGTTGTATTTCCATTTTATGATTCTAAAAGCCATTCAAATTTAATTGATCCTCCTCTGGCTGCCATTGCAGTTTCAGTAGTGTCTAGAACCATAGGTTGCATTCTAGACATGATATTCTTGTTTTATTTCTCTTCAGTGACCACAGTTGTGTAGGCTTGATTGAGGTTAGGAAAAAGTTTAGTAGACAAAGTTTGGCTCCTAAAAGTCCTAAAATTCTCATTTAAGCCAAGTAAAAAATGTATAATTTTATCTGTTTTAACCTCACAAAACCACTCTTTCATGCCTCCACTGGTACAGTTGGGTTTCTTGACAACATCATCAAAACTATCCGATATTACCTTCAATTTATTGAAATAAATTCCTACTGGAATATAACTATTGTAAACAAATTATTTAATTGATACCCTGTTGGTACCTCATCTGACTATCTCCTTGATTGAAGCCTTGTTTCAGATCTTTCCAAATATCAAAGGCACTAACAATATATATTCCAGGGCCGGCCATATGTAACCATGCACTAACCTTCAACTGAATTGATAATCCAGGAGTGGACAATGCCATTCACCATTCTCCAAGCCTGAAATTCCTGAGATGCTTTGTCTGCTCTGAACAAACAGTAGAGTAATAACTAGATAAGTATTTACAAAGTCATCATCTCAATTTATATTAGAGTATACCTAACTGACTATAACTGATTTCACTCACTCACTAACTAATACCAATATCTAATTAACTTCTCATAACTGATTTTACTCACTAACTAATATCAATATCTAATTAACTTCTCATACTCCCTCCCAAAATGAACAGAGTTAAAAAAAAAATTAAAAGACAATTTTTAGTAAACTTATGTAGCTATTCATCAACCAAACTTTTAACTCTTCATTTTGAGTCTCAGCAACACTTTTTAGTAATCCAGAACAACACTTTATCGTTGATAATTCAGCAACAATTGACTCAAATTTAGCATATGATTACTTGAAGTGATGTAAGGGGCAAAAGCCCAGAGTGGGATTCATATTCTTGCTCCTCTTTCTAACTTATTTTCTCTGGGAAACCCTCTCATCAATTCAATTAATACAATCTAGCCAAGCCAATCTCAGTCATCAGTTTCTTATGAGTTTGATTTAGTTCATATTCCTGTATAACACCACACACAAAAAAATCAGACACAATAAAATATACCACATTATATTAGAATGATACTTACTTAATTTTCCGAACTCTTGTAAAATCCCAAATTTGAACATTCACAAATGTTCAATTTCTTACTCAATTCCAGAAACCTTTCAACTCCCAAGCTCTTAGTAAATAAATCTGCCAATTGCCCAACCGATGGAACAAATTTTAATTCTAATGCTCCTCTTTGAATTATTTCTCTAACAAAATGATAATCTGTTTCAATATGTTTGGATCTCAACCTATTGACTAGGTTAGATGCCAAGAATATTGCTGAACAATTATCACAAAATACTATAGGAGGGGTAATTGGTATATTTAAATCTCTGCATAAGAATGAGCACCATCTAATATCAGTTGTTGTATATGCAATTGATCGGTACTCAGCTTCTGCACTCGATCTAGATACCGTTGCTTGTTTCCTTGATATCCATAGAATTAGATTGTTTCCTAAAAATACACAAATCCTTGTTACAGACCTTCTGTCATTTGGATCTCCTGCGAAGTCAAAGTCACAGAAGGTTAATAATTTGTTTGTTGGAGATTTAGTAATGTGTATTCCTTTAAGGATTGTTCGTTTTACAAATCTTAGAATTCTTTTGGCTGCAGTCATGTGAACTGATCTAGGTGCTTGTAGAAATTGTGAAATCTGATTGACATGATATGCCAGATCTGGTCTACAATGAAATTCATCACAAATACTTTTTATCACTTTTTCAATAACATCATTAATTATTGTCTCATGTTATGATAAGATCATCTACGTAAACTAATATCCAAATATGTTGTCTATACTCATTCCATACAAATAATGAGGGATCAACCATACTATTCTTAAAACCAATGTGAATTAAGAAATGACATAGACGTGAATACCACGATCTAGGTGCTTGTTTTAACCCATACATTGCCTTATTTAATTTACAAACATAACCTCGAAATTTAGTACTAATATATCCTGGAAGTAGCTTCATGAATACTGTTTCATGTAATTCCCCTTGTAAAAAGGCATTTTTAACATCTAATTGTCTCAACATATAACCTCTTGAGACTGCAATAGAGAGCACTATACGAATTGTAGGTGATTTCACTACTAGGCTATATACCAAATTAAAGTCAACACCTTCAACTTGTTTAAACCCCTGCGCCACAAGGCGTGCCTTATACCTTTCTATAGATCCATCACTCTCTCTTTTGATTTTATATACCCATTTGCATCCAACCAAATTCATGGATGGATTGGCTGGAGTTAGAGTCCAGGTTTGATTACTTACTAAAGCTTTATATTCTTCTTGCATTGCTATCTTCCATTTGTCTAATTTTATCGCCTCCTTAAAGTTTTTAGGTTCAACATTTTCTTCTACTTCAGCAACTAATGCTCTAAGTGGAGGATGTCTTGTTACAAAGTTTTTAGCTAGATCTAATGGGGCTAACTTCATTCTCTTACTTCTTCTTACATCAACTATATTCTCTATACTTAGTCTTTTATTTATTAAACCATTGTTTAATACTTGAGTATCCTGATTTTCTGTATTTCTTTCAACACTAGAACTATTCTGATGTTGGCTTATATTCCTATCCACTAATGACATATCATTAATCTAAATATCATTACTCTGTTCAGTCTGTTGACTAATGTCAATAGAAATAGTATCACTCACATTATTATTGTTATGCATAGCACTATTATTAGATATATTTATATTATAGTCATTTCTGTCATCAGTAGTATTAAGAGTATTATTTGAAAGAAAAGTACTAACATTAGAACCTCTAACATGCTGATTATTACTTTGATGAACTGTTTTTAAGATTTTTTCAAAATCATGCAAATTATCAAAAACATTCAAGAAATTATCTTCTTTATCATTCAGCTTCTCTATTTTTTCTAAAAATATATGAAACGGGTATACATGCTCATAGAATTTAACATGTCCGCTAATTATAATTTTTCTACTACTTAGATCTAAACACATGTATCCTTTAGAGTCATTAGCATATCCTGAGAAACAACAATCTACAGATTTTGGAGAAAATTTATTTCTCCCTATTTTAGGAAGTAGTGGATAACAAAGAGTTCCAAAAACTCTTAGATAAGTATAATCGGGATATCTATTAAACAATAACTCATAAGGTGATTTATTATTAATTAGTGGAAGCCTATTAATTGTATAAAGAGCTGTTTGACAAGCTTCTATCCAATATACCTTAGGAACTTTAGATTTAAATAATAAGCATCTTACTAATTCAATTAGATGGCGATGCTTTCTTTCCGCAATCCCCATCTGTTCAGGAGTATATGGAGATGAAAATTTCTGAATTATACCCTGTTGTTGAGTATAAGTTTGAAATTTTTTATTTTTAAATTCACCTCCACAATCGGATTGAATTATTTTAATTCTTTTATCTAATAAGTTTTCAATCATTTTCTGAAATTTCAGAAATTGATTAAAAACTTCACTTTTATATTTTAAAGGATAAATCCATGTAAACCTACTGAATTCATCGACTATGATAAAATAGTATTTTAAATCCATCTATAGATGTTACTGAGGCTGGTCCCCAAACATCCATATGTAGAATATAGAGTGGTGAATCACAAAAGAATTCTCTTTTAAATTATATTTTATGCATTTTATTGACATTACATGCTTGACATACATCATCCTTATTTATTTCAAAGTTACAACTTTTTGCTAGACTAGATATAATACTATTGCTGGAATGACACAATTTATCATGCCAAATACTACTTTTATTCCTCTTAATAATGCTACAAGTTGCTACTAAATCAGAAGCCATTGCTGTCGATCCATTTCTTAATCCAGATTGTAAATGATATAATCCACAAGCACTATTGCCATTCAGTAACCTCTTTCCAGTCACCTTGTCCAATGCCAAAAAACCACATTCATTCATAATAAAATTACAATTAAGATCATGACATAAGCATTGAATGGAAATTAAGTTCTTTTTCATAAAAGGAACACAAGGTATATTTTTTAAATTGATTATCCCATAGTCTGTTTGAATTCTAACAGTACCTACATGTGTAACTCTAAGTGATTTTCCATCCCCAATAATAATAGATCTCATACCTGAATAAGGTTGAGCATCATAAAATTGATCCAGCGAGGGGGTCATGTGATGCGACGCTCCCGAGTCTAGACACCAATTTTCATCGGCCATATCCTCCATGGGCTGTTGAGAAAATGAGTCGACTAAGGTGCCTGCAACATAAGCATAATTCCCTCGATCTGGGCAAACACAAGCTGTATGCCCATTTTTATTACAAATTTGACATGAAATATTAGAGTTAATAGCATGAGGTGTACTAAAAGAATTTGGATTAATAAAATTCTGAGCTTGACTTTCAGAATTCCTAAAAGAACCATGGCTCCTTCCTCCAAATCCTCCTCTTTGATTCTGAAAACGTGCACCCCTGCCTCTATCTTTATAAAAATTCTTACCTCCTCTAAACTTCCCTCTTTGGGCTATAAATGCTCCACCAAAGGAAGTCGACGAACTTGATGACACCATTTCTTTATTGCGTTGTCTGATCACCAAGTCTTCAGAAATAAGAAGATGATAAAAATCATCATACGACAACGATCTTTGGGTGTTTACAGAAGTTTGGAATGCTTGAAATTCCACCGGAAACCCATCTAAAGCAAACCCTATAATCTCTTTATCGGATACTTTATTTCCTGACCCGATTAGATTATCTACTAGAGATCTGATTTGGCACATATAGTCCGTCATCGATGTCTCCTCCAATTTCTTGAAATTCCGCAAACGATCCCTGATTGATTTTGCATAAATTTTTAGATGAGGTGATAATTTTTCTTCAAGATTCTTCCATACCTTCGCCGCTCTGGTTTCATTAATCACCATCGACATGACAGACTTCCCTACTGATGTTTTAATCCAGGACATGACACCACGATTCCTCTTCCTCCACTTTGTATATTCTGGATTCAGAGTACCTTCTGCAGTCGTCTCTACCGGAACTCCTTTTTCTAGGTCGACGATATCTGTTAGATCATAGATGTCTAGCA
>LFYR01001244.1:17114-112744 GCA_001185155.1 Zostera marina
ACCTCGAGCGTCGCTCGCGTTAAGGTTCGAAGGGGGATTCAATCCATCAGATCCATCCAAGGTTGCATGGGTCATAACTTGCTCAAACTCGCCGTTCCCGGAGCGGCCTATTGGGAGCAACCTTGGTTCGCCATTCACGGCGACTTCACAGTGAGCGAACCCAGATGGGTTCAAAGCTCCAACATACGTATTCAGGTCGAGGTCCGGATCTCGACTAGAGTCCAAGTCCACAGGAGGTGGCAGAGTTCTTTCAGAGCGCCGGCTCGCTCTACGGCGTGGATTGGAAGCACCACGGTCCACGAATAATGCCTTGTCAAAGTCTATGTTAAGGGACGGAGGGACCCCCTCGTCTTGCTCGGGCACATGAACTTTGACCTTGCCAGTGGTGCGTCTTCGTTTTCTTTTCAAAGAAGGACCATCCACAGATGGCCCTTGGCGCGGGTTCAGTCCCGACACAATGCGACCTTCCACGTTCACAACCAACGGAGCGGTGTGATGCGCAGAAGAGTCATCTATCTGCATGGGAGTCGCCGACTCTAGCACTCGAGTCGCCGATTCAATGAGAGGAATCGGCGAGTCACGGTCAGCAATCGCCGACCCAATGGCAGCTGAGCCTTTCCCTCTCCACTTGAAGGATTTTCCCTTGATGGGCCCAGCATGTGTCGCCGACTCCACGATGGGAATCGCCGACACAGAAGACTCGGGAATCTCCCCCAGCTCGAGAGGCTCTCGCACGACTGCAAGGGCCTTGCACTGTGTCGCCGACTCCACAAGGGGAGTCGCCGACACTGGCGAAGCGCCAAGCAGTTCGTGCACAGAGGCACTCAGATCCATATTAGGAGGTGGAACGACCGGAGTCGCCGACTCAACCTCTCTGTTAGAAGAGGGAATCGGCGACTCGACGGTGTTCAACACCTCATCGAGACCCTCAACGGTCATCTCCGCAATGAAAGCGGACGTTTCGGCTTCCTTCAAAGGAGACAAGTGGGAATCGGGGGAAGACATGGTGCGAGTCGTCGATTCAGAAAAATGAAACTTGAGAATCTGCGATAGAAAATTCTAGGGTTTTTAGCGATTAGGGAGGCAAAAAGTGTTGTGAGGTTTTGGGGAAAAACTCTTCACTATTTATAGCCCCTGGGAAAATTGCAAAAACCCCCTAGAAAATCCAATATTTGCAAAATTTGAGATCGGGAACCGATCTCCAAATCCCCCAAATCACGCCACTGTCGCCGACTCCACAGGGCAGTCGCCGACTCCATACAAAATCTCACAGCACTGTGAGATACATTTCCTTATTTGGAGATTTTACAAATATTCCCCGTATATCTTCCAGATATCCCAAGGATCTCCCAAAAAGATCCGACGGTTACGCTAGGAGTCGCCGACTCACAGAGGGAGTCGCCGACTTACAGGGGTAAAAAACAGAAATGCCCCCTGCAGTTACCCAGACAACACCTCTGACTCGCCGACTCCCATACCTGAGTCACCGACTCCCAGCCGTTACTTGGGTGGGCCCACGTCATTAAAGCACCCTTCAATAGGATACCTTAATGGAGTGGGCCCCACGCTAATGAATGGGGAAACGTCCCCCACGACCCTATAAAAGGGGTCCTTGGGGGACCTCTACCCTCAAGTCATTCTCACTTGACCACACCACACTAGAGAAATCCAAGGAGCCCGAATCGCCTACTCCCAAGAGAGTCGCCGATTCCCCTCCCCTTCTTCTGGTACACTGACGTAGAGCGTGCGTCGTGGACTCCAAAGCCTCCGACCCTCCTCGCGACCCCGCGAGCCTACTGGTAGCAGATTTCGTGCTTCATCTGCCGGGATATCATCAATTGTAATTCTAACTAGTGATACAAATTTGAGCTCGATTGTAGTAGACTCTTTAGTCGTTAGGATCTAGGTTTTAATTTTTTTTATTTTTTAAAAATATTAAATTATTATTATTATACAGATTTTTTTAAAACATTTTTTAGTTCTTACTTCTTAGACATTATTTATTGGCAAATAAATCTTCAAAATTTACAAAAAGTGTTGTCATCCCTAACCTATCATGTCGTATTGTGTGTGTCGTGTCAACACGAATTGTCACCCCTAACCTAACCACATACACCGTCCCGACAACTTAGAAACGAAGACAATCTGAGCCTAAGGAGTCGACTATGCAGCTCTATGTTCAAAGACCGAGCGATCACCGCGGTCACCGTTCGATTCCTCTATCCTTTAAGCTGTCGACAACTCAATTCGCATTAATACAAGTGAGTAACTGGTGAAAATCTGACTTCATTGATCACAAAGTCTATTAAAATGTCATCTCAGTCCTCTCTTGTCCCATTTTTGATGTTGGATTGGATTCAACTATACAAGGTAGGCCTGCTTGATTTTCTCCCCATTGATCAATAAAATTCAAACTAGGAAACAGACAGGTGCAATATTCTTTTTGTCCACTTGTAAATAATAAGGGGGGATAATGTCATGTTCATGTGATTAATCAATCCACGAGTAATTAATGAAATAGAAATCTGGAAATTAATAATCAATTGTCCTTTTGTGGACAAAATCTTAAGATTTATAACAAAAATCAATGGTGTTTCACAATGGTATATTTTTCTTTTTCTTTCCCCTTCAATATTTCATGTTAATTTCAAATCTAAAGAGATAAAATGATACATACAGAGAACAGAAGATGAAGATATCTAACAGTTAAGTAATTGTGACGGACGTGATTTCTCGTCATGCCAGGACCATACTATCTCATCCAGAGCTGGTTTGATATCCTGATCCCACAACTTCTGATACTCTGAAATATCACCTTTCATCATCTTCAATTCTACAATATGTATAGATGAGGTAATTTGGAAGATTTCAACATCAATCTCTATGGATTCATTTTTGAAATCCTCAATCTTCAAACCCCCATTGTCTTTGCTCACTTTGAATTCAAGCTTATTCGCAATTTCTTCGAGTTTTGTGACAATGTCCGAGGTTTTTTGCCAGCAGGTGAATCTCTTTACTACATTGTGATGTGTTTTTTCTTTAATCTTGCTGAATAAACCAGAGAGATTGAATCCTGAAGCTAAAGAGATTATATCAAATGCATTCATGTTGGAATGGTTAGCAGAGTCTTGGTTGCTTTTTCCCTTTGATGAGATACTATTAAGGTGGATGCATATCATGTCGTTACTATCGGAGTACCCTCCGTTTTTCTCCCCCAAATTCTGATTTTTGAACCACGGAGATTCCATGATTTCGGGCATCGATATTCTTGTCACACAATTTGGATCCAGAATTCTCTGAAGCAATTTGCGGAGTTCTAATGTGAACCAATTGGGACATTTATATTGTGCCTTTCCGATCTTCCTGTACATTTCCATCAAATTTGAGTCTTGAAAAGGAAGATAACCTGCAACAAGAACAAACAAGACCACTCCACAGGACCAAATGTCAGCTTTCGCACCATCATAACCTTGTTTGCTGATAACTTCAGGAGATACGTAAGCTGGAGTTCCACAAGTTGTGTGAAGCAATCCGTCTTGTCTCTTCGAATCAACAAGTGCACTCAAGCCAAAATCAGAAACGTTCAGGTTCCCATTTCCATCCAATAGAATATTCTCTGGCTTTAGATCCCGATGGTAAACACCTTGATTATGACAGAAATTAACTGCACTTATCAACTGCTGAAAAAGTTTCCTCGCCCTTTCTTCTCTCAGTCTGCCTCTGGCAATTCTGTCGAAGAGCTCACCACCTTTAACATATTCCATAATAAAATAGATCTTTGTCTTCGTAGCCATGACCTCATGTAGTTGGACAATATTTGGATGTTTGACCAATCTCATCACTGAAATCTCTCGCCTGATTTGCTCCATCAATCCAGTCCTCATTATCTTATTTTTATCAATCAATTTTATCGCAACACTTCCTCCGACCTTTAGATTCCGTCCATAGTATACTTTCGCAAAGTTCCCTTGTCCTAGTAATCTCCCCAATTCATACCTTTGCATAAGAACATTTTCCCTGCCATCCATATGTATAAACAGCTCAGGGTCTCTAAACCCAAACAACCAAAATTGAGTTGGAATCTCAAATCCTATGAGTTGTTCTGAAATAAATCACATATGTATTTTGTTTATTCCATGGAAATTTGGCAATAAGAGAATAATAAAAAACAGAGGAAAATTGCAAATCATAATCATTTACAGGAAATAGGTAAAGTGTTGTTCATTAATAATCAGAACAATCGAAATAGGACCAAAGAAAATCACTTGTACAATAAAATACCCAAATCCCTAAAATCAAATATTTTATTCCGCAACAAGCAATTTGCAAACTCGAAATCTAAAAAAAAAACCAGCCAATAATTAAGATTAAGAAGAAGAAACGTGTGAGATTAAAATCAACGAGAATCACGAGAATGATTAAAAAAAACAATCCCTTCGTATCGAAAACACGAGAATCACAAAGAACAACGAAAAGAGAGAAATAAAAAATCAAAACTGAACAACAATCGATGAGGAGGAAAGTCGATTACCCTTTTCCGAGGATTGTCGGAGAAAACACTAATGATCGGAATCAGAGAAGTGCAATTGATCACAGATATGAGGAAAGGAGCTCAGGTTGGGAGTTGATAATTGACGGAGGGGATTATTATATTGTTGATTGAACGCTTATTTCTTCTTAATGAATTATCTTATGTATTGGGAAAGAAGGAAGTCAATGATGGAATTGATTCATAGACCCACCCCGTCCCGCGTTCCGGGTGGAAACGGGGACGGGTAGGAATTTACTCCGAACAATGACTTGCGCACGTCCTCAATTAGAGGAATTAATTGCGCAAGTCCGACGTCGAAATCAATCAATTCCGGTGACGCACGACGATGACAGTTGCGGCGGCGTCCGTTTTCAAATTCCGGACAATTAGGGGTGTCCTCTATGTCCGGAATTTCATTCCTCCATACCCAGCCTGCAACGACGGATTTGGATGTTGTCGCGTCGTCCCAAGGCAAATGATTTCGTCGGTATGGTGGTTTCCGGGATATCCGATTGGGCCGTCTATAAATCATTCTGCATTCCCACACTTCGTTTCCACACTTCTCCTTTCTCCGGCCACACTGCATTCCATTCTTCTCCGACATAGCCGACCTCGGCGATTCCTCCAGCTGTAAGAATTTCTTCTTCTTTTCTGCATTTCCTATCTCCTTTTCCTTCTATTTCTTGTTCGTTTTGTATTCACTGTTAGTTAATACAGCCAATGTTAAATTGGGATTTTTTTTTTAGTTTTTCAAGAATTGACTGATTTTTTGAGATGTTCTGAAACAATAAAATCATCTTTCATGTTCCTCATCTTTGGGGATGTTCTGAAAATCCAATTTTTTTTCTTTTGAAGCATCATACTTTTGGAACAGGCAAAGAAAATAAATTAATAATTACGAGTTACACAACTTGTTTTCCCTAAGTATAAAATAGATATCATTCAAGTTCAATTAAAAGTTTTACATGAAATGTATGTTTTTTAAGTTTTTTTTTTGAATTAAAAACCCTACTCTTACTTGACTGATTTCTTGGGATGTTCTGAAATTGTGGACAAAATTTCTTTGCATCTTTCACAGCTACGAATATTAAATCTTCCAGGAAAGTATTTAGTTATAGCTTTTTTCTTAGTTGTTGCTTTTAGTTTATCCCCTTTAGTGGATCATCAGTGCTTTTGCAGTTTATTACTACACTCATTTTTTAGTTTATTACCATTGTTAGTTTATAAATCAATTCTGGATCTACATTTTACAGTTTGTTTTGCATTTTCAGCTCAATCTATGAATAATTATTTGAAGTTTATTTGCTTTAACTCAATGTTTATTTGCTTTAACAAATTTTTTGCCATGCAATTTTCTTGCAATAACATCATCTTTCATGTTCCTAATCTTTGGGGATGTTCTGAATTTTGGGGAATGAAGATGGTGCAAAAAGTAGCTCTTGGGCTGCTCTGGACCAGATCACAGTTCACAGTTTTTAATTCATTCAGTTTAGATGTCAGTTTCAGAAACTGTTTTCATTATTTTCAATGACCTAGGCATAAATTAGTAAACTTCTAATTTCCAGTTTTCAAATTTTTTTAAACTCTTTCCTAATAAATAAATTTGGTTATATTTTCACAATATTTGTGTGTTTTATTTGTATATTTGTATATTTTCACAATATTTGTGTGTTATATTTGTATATTTTTAAGAACCTCATGATATTTGTATATTTCAATCCGACGGTTTTCGATTCATCCATCTTTCCAATGAACTACATTTTATTGAAACAGGCAAAAAAAAAAATTCTTTGCATCTCCCACAGCTAGGAATATTAAATCTATTAGGAAAATATTTACTTATAGCTTTTTTCTTAGTTGTTGGTTTTAGTTTATTCCCTTTAGTGGATCATGTGAATTGGACAATTGGTTATTTTCTGATTGTAAATATGCCATTAATAATGAATGGAACCAATCATTTGGATCTCCAATCCACAATTGCATATTTTATCTTTCACTCATAAAACAACACAATATATCCGTTGGAAATTTGGAATACATGTTGTCATCCATCATCATTGTTTTTGCAGTTTATTACTACACTCATTTTCACAATATTCTGATTGTAGTGCTTCCTGAAGTCATGCACTAATTAAATATAACATTGTTAGCTTAAAACAGAAACTAAAGCCATATTTTTGCTTTATTTATAAATCCGGATCTACATTTTACAGTTTGTGATAAGGAACAGAATATCCTACTAACGCTCGCGGTGGTGCGAGCGGCTACTTTCTCGTGCCGGAGGCTCTGAGATCCACGACGCGTGCTTTACGTCTAGTCTTCCGAGAGGAAATCGGCGATTTCTTCGTGATTCACGTTCTACAAAGGATAGAACTGATGCCTTTGGATTGAGCTCGGGGTCCCCTTTTATAAGACGTCTGGGGGTGTAATCTGCGACGGTGATCGCGCCTGACTATAACGGCAGCCGTTACGGCCAATATGGTTCGGGCTAGATGGGAGTAACGCTCTGAAATCGACGATGTGAGTGTAAATCGGCGATTTGAGAGTAAATCGACGAGTTCAAAGGGGTAGATCGACAGTCTGCCAGACTCTGACGATCTTTTCCTCAACTCGACGATTTGCCACCCCAATCGGCGATTTGCTAGACCAAATCGGCGATTTGAAGAGTTGATTGAGGTCTCGACGAAGACTTTTAGAGTTGCTTTCGTGGGAGCCTTCCGGGGGTCCAACATAAAGCGAATGGAACCTTAGTCCCTGTTGAGGGGAAGGATTAGTGTACAATCCTGTGTCAGCAGTTTGTTTTGCATTTTCAGATCAATCTGATTTTAATCTACAGTGCCATAATAAACTCAATGTTTATTTGCTTTAACAAATTTCTTGCTGTGTATTTTTCTTGCAATAACATCATCTTTCATGTTTCTAATCTTTGGGGATGTTCTGAATTTTGGGGAATGAAGATGGTTCCAAGAGTAGATCTAGAACCGCTCTGGACCAAATCACAGTTCACATTTTAGTTTTTTTTCGAACATCTTACTTTTGGATCACAGTCCACATGTCTAATTTTTTTTCTAATTCATTCAGTTTAGATGTCAGTTTCAAAAACTGTTTTCATTATTTTCAATGACCTAGATATAAATTAGAAATATTAAAAAAATATCAGATCTAAATTAGTAAACTTCTAATTTCCAGTTTCTAAATTTTTTTAAACTTTTTTCTAAATAAATAAATTTGGTTATATTTGTCTGTTTTTATTTTTATTTTTAAGAAACTCATGATTTTTCTTACAAATTCTGATGATAATATTTGAGATTCAAATTATTAGACATAATATTAAGAATAAGCATTATAAGCTTTTCATGTCATTTTCCATTTATGTATGTTTTTTGTCCAGTAGCTCTTTGAGACTACCTATAAGAACAACACCATGCTAATGGAATATCCCCAAAGCCAAGAGTAGCTCTTGAGCTCTGTAGTTGCCCTTGAGCTGCTCTGGACCAGATCACAGTCCATAACATTTAATTCCCTATTACCTCTACATGAAGCATTGATTTGTTCATTTGCTAGTAGACAAATAGATTATCCCTAAAACCAATTCTACATAATAATTAATTATACAATTTCTAGACTAAATAATTGCGTATAATTACAATATCTCATTATACTAGTATATTTTAGTGTTCAAAAATCTGGAAAGGCGCACTCCACCACCAAGGAGGGTTCCGCCACATGAGGAACAAATCCAGCTCTCACAATATCGGCTGGCTATACCATCGGTCATACAAACACATGACCACATAAATCAATGTTGGTGCTGTCTTCAGGCAATCCCCCAGACCATCCAGATTACATCCCCCTATTCCAGTAGCTCTTGTCTCTAAAGATGAAGATTTGAATGAAGATAAATATCAAATTTCCGAGGAATCTGATCCACCGGGATACCAGGACTGTCTTAAGTATTATGTGAACCCATGATAATAGACTTTTCATGGTGGTGATCTGGAATAGGGTTTACAGTTGAACCTCCCAACAACCATCTCCTACTTAGATTACTAGACTTAATATTATGAAACATTTTATATAGAATTCTGCTTTTACCTAAATTGTAATAGCTATCTATCTACAAAAACTACTATGTTAGTTTTGAAACTTAAATTTAAAGTTCTATATAAGCTTTATTACATATTGCGATTTTATTGAAGATCTATTTCAGATCACCACATTAAACTTACAACCTTGATGGTTTCTATATAGTTCGACATTATTTATCCCATTACATGTTAGGTGGTCCTGTGACTAGCTCTTAGAGAAACCCAAGAGTAACTCTTGGTGGCTCTAGAATAGCTCTTGGTGTCCCCTATGAATCACAAACCAAGAGTAACTCTGTTTCTTCTATTTTCCAACTAATTTATTTAGACTGCAAATCTATATTTAAACTCTGAAAAATAGATGATGCTGATTTCTTTTCTTTTTAGACCAGGTCTGTTGATCTAAGTCTGTTTCGATGATCTAATTATGTATGTCTAATTTCACTAAAAATAATCCCCTTCATATATTTCATATATATAAAACTGAGTAGCTTTTTTGGGGGCACCGAATGAAATCCCAGAACAACACCAATGCATATAAAAACTCTAAAATGATCTTCATGAACTACTCTAAAGTGACAAGTGATAAATTTTAAATGATTATTACACAATTCTAAATGACGGGTTTATTTCTTTATTATTTTGTAGAGACATTTATGGTGATCAACAGGTGATAAACAATTTCTTTATTATTATTTAGGACTTAAAACAGGGAATCGAAATGGAGTTCAACCATAATGTTGCGATTACTAAGGCAGTTCATGAGGGAGTACATGATGGTGCGATCTATAAAATCAGATATCTTTTTGAAAAAAGTTGAAGTTCTATACTTCATGACAGAACAGCCTTCATGATGAAGGAAATCTTTTCGATCAAAATTATTAATCCCATTAAATGTTAGGTTATCCTGTGACTAGCTCTAAGAGCAACCAAACCCAAAGAGTAATTTTTGATGGCTCTTTGACCAGCTCTTACTCTTAGAGCAACTGATGTAGGAGAAGATTCTGAGTGTCTAAAACAGGATAGAAGAAGAGGATTTGATCTTCTTCGATTGGGAGAAAAAAAGAGAAACTTGGAATCCACCAAGGTTCTAGATCTAGGGTAGAAAAAAGAAAACTATTTGCAGGGAAAAAGAGAAAGAAAAACAGAGAAGAGAAGAAAGTTACCTTTGGTAATTGACAATAAACGATAATTGATCTCTTCCCTCCTTAGGCCCACTATATTTATACTCACATCAAAGGTAATGGGCAACCCATTTGATGTGAGTGTAATGTTTACTTAAGAGAAATATGAGTTGGCTTGACCAAGGTCAAGTCAATTAAAATCCCCTTGATCACGATTCCCTCTATGAAATATATTATTGCCATTGTGGCAGAATCTTATACTGCATCAGCAACCCAAGAGCAACTCTTGATGGCTCTTTGACTAGCTCTTAGAGTAACCAAATAGTAACTCTGTGTTCTTCTGTAAATCCAACTCTCAAAATATATCTAGCAGATTTCTTTTCTTTAAAGACAAGTCTGGTGAACTAAGTTTCTTTATTATTTTTCAGAGACAGTTATGGTGATCAACAATTGCTCGGTAAGTTATTCCTATTTTCTTCCAAAATAACTCCTTCAAATGCTAATATTTCTGGAACTAAAACAGGGAATCAAAATGGAGTTCAACCATAATATTGCGATTAATGAGGCAGCTCCTGAGGGAGTACATAACGGTAAGATCTACAAAAACATAAAATAAACCTTGTCAGAATAAATCAAGTTTAGCTTCATTCTTTTACAAATTTCAGTTTTTTCTCCTCGAAGGATAATCTTCTTTTCATATATGTTAAAAGATTTTTCTGATGATATGAATACTTCTTCTTATTTATACAAAACAGATTTAAATACCGGCGTGCCTTCTACAGAAGAAATAAATTCTCAGAATACATCAGGGTATTCTATATGACGTTCACATATAGAATATTATACTAACATAATTGGACTAACTTATTTATCAACTGGCAGTCTACATGTAGGAACAACGAGGACTGGGAATCAGATTACCGAGAATAGTGAAGGTCACCCTGAAGATAATGATGATATATCAAGGTAATACACTTATTTTACACTTATTCTACTTCCAATAAATTAATACCAATTTGAATATATAACATTTTTATCTTCTGAAAATAAAGCTTAGTACCAACGATAGACGAACCATATAAAGGAATGGCATTCGATACAATTGAAGCTCTGTACTACTCGTTTGCAGGAAAAATAGGATTTTCTGTCTGCAAAAGCTCTACAGTACGAACCAAGGAAGAACTAACTAAAAAACATATGTATGTTGTAAGGAAGGTTCAACAAATGCCAAAGTTCCAGTTCTGGTAAATCCACTTGACAAGATAACAAATCTACGAAGAATTAGAAATCCCAGAACGGGTTGCAAAGCGTCATTGTGTTTGAAAAAGATTAGAGAGAAATGGACTGTGTGGATATTCAATAATAACCACAATCATGATTTGGCCACACCATCGAAGAAAAGATTTCTCAGGGTTAATAGAAGCATAACACCATACGCAAGAAATTTAATACATGTTTTAGACGCAACAAACATTCCCCTAAGTCAACAATACTCTTAGTTTCAATGCAAAGAGAAGGACAACAGATTTGAAGAACACCCTAGAGAGGGACAACAAAGAGAAACACCCTTCAGAGAGAATTCATACAGAAGAGGACCCCCGGCGGGAGATTTTTATAGAGAAGGACCCTCCAGGCCAATACCATTGCCAAATCAAAGGCAAATATTTTTAAACCTGAGGGGGAGAGGAACATTACCAGAACCACGGCCCATGCGGGCGGATACTGTAATATTTAGAGACGCAAGCAGATACTGTGAGTATCATGAGGATAGAGACCACACAACAGACGAGTGTTGGGCATTAGCAAGAGCAATCGAGAAGGCACATACTACACAAGAAAGCCCACAGGTACGACAAATTCCTCAGGGGCCCCCAATACACCGTACGACAATGGCACCAGTCGGACACCACACCCTCAGAAATGAACAAGGAGGTAGTATTGGGAGAATTTTAACAATTTCAGGAGGAGAAGCTTCAAGAGGAGGAACCGGTCCCGAGGGAAAAAGATATGCTGAAAATCTCAACCGTACGGCCGGATGCAAAAAAGCAAAGGAGTCAGGCGAAATACATTTTTCCGACGAGGATCTCGTAGGAGGCACAGTCCCCCATCATGATCCACTGGTAATCACACCCATTATTCAAAGGCAGAATCGGCGAAAGGTGAGATTAAATAGAGTTCTAGTAGACACGGGAGCATCAGTAGATGTACTGTATTGGAGCGCATTCGATCAGCTTGGCTTCAATAGAGCAGATTTTAGATGTAACTGGTTTCGGGCAAACGGAGGTCCAAGTATTGGGAACTATCGATCTTTAAGTAACGTTAGGAAGACATATACAAGCAACTATCATAAAAGTTAAGTTTTCAGTAGTGTCATTTTCGTCCGGGTATAATGCAATTCTAGGCAGGGTAGCTTTACACACATTAGGAGCAATAACATCTTCTTTTCACCAATGTTTGAAGTCCCCGTCAGATGCAGGAATCTGCACAGTCAGAGGCTCGCAGAGAAAAGCAAGAGAATGCTACATGAATTCAACTGAACAAATAATGGCAACTGTTTACGATAAAGAAGGCCTCCCACACACAGCAATGGAGGACACCCAAAACCAGAAGCCGCTTCAGTTACAACGGCAGTAGAATTAAAGAATGGCACGGTACAAGTAGGAGCGGAACTCCTGGGTGAAACAAAAAGCGACATAACCGAATTACTTAAAGAATACGAAGATGTATTTGCAAAGAACGTAGGGGAATTAAAAGTCTCGCACGAAGCCTGGCAGAACACAAACTGTCAGTAGGGAGCAATGCGAAACCAGTCAGACAGAAGATGAGACTCCTAAGAGGCGAGAGAAAAGAAGCAACAGCGGAGGAAGTAAATAAACTTTTAGAAGCAAATTTCATACAACCAGTCAAATATTCAGAATGGTTGTCAAATGTTGTGATGGTAAAGAAAACGGACGGGAGGTGGAGGATGTGTGTAGACTTTACGAACGTAAGTAAAGCATGCCTGAAGGACTCATACCCTCTCCCATCAATAGACCATCTAATCGACAGAGCCTCAGGTTTGAATTATTGAGCTTTATGGACGCACACTCGGGGTATAACCAAATTCCCATGGCAAAGGAAGACGAAGAAAAAACCTTTTTTATAACTGACGTAGGTACGTTTTGTTATAAGGTAATGTCATTCGGTATACGAAATGCAGGGGCAACGTTCCAAAGAGCGGATAAAATTTTCAAAGAGTAAATAGGAAGAAACGTTGAGGTGTATGTAGACGACATCCTAGTGTGTTGAAGGTCAGCCGCACGGCATTTAAAAGACTTACGAGAAACCTTAAAAAAATATAAAAGGAGCAGGTTTACGTTTAAAAACGAAGAAGTGCGCTTTCAGAGTCACAGAAGGTTACTTCTTAGGGTTCAAAATTTCACCGTACGGAATCATGACCCGTACGGAAAAAGTAGAGGCAATAATATCTATGACACCGCCAAAGACCATCAAGGACATACAAAAGTTAAACGGAAAAATAAATACACTTAGTCACTTCATGTCAAGGGGGGCAGATACTTTACAACCATTTTTGAAACTAATGAAATCTGCAAATCCGAAAATATCATGGACAGATGAACACGACAGGGCATTCGAACGACTAAAAGAACAATTAAAAAATTTACCAACATTACAACCCCCGGTACCAGGGGAACCACTCAAGTTATACGTTGCGGCAACCGAAAGCGTAGTGAGCGCAGTTCTTATATCGGAAAGAGATGGAATCGAAAAACCAGTTTATTATTATTCCAGGGCCCTACAGGGTGCAGAAGCAAGGTGCCCTCAAATTGAAAAACTTAGGTCAGCAGTGATATAAGCAGCGAGAAGATTAAAACCATATTCTCAAGCACATCCAATTATTATCCCAACAGAATATCCGCTATTACAACTACTACACAAGCCAAATATATCAGAGAGATTAACAAAATGGACAGTGGAATTGAGTAAGTTCTATATCAACATAATACCCGCAAGGGCAATAAAGGGACAGGTAGTGGCCGACTTTTTAGCAGAACTAACCCCGTCAGGGGCAGTAGATGAAGAAAAATGGTGGCAAGTGCATGTAAACGGTTCGGCAGGGTGCAATGGCTGCGGTGCCGGAATTGTGGTCCAAACACCAACAGGCGAAAAAATAGAACATGCAATAAATTTCAAGTTCAAGGCAACAAACAATGAGGCAGAATACGAGACACTACTTGGGGGGTACATTTGACAATCGCATTAGGCACCAAGCGTGCAAAATTCTATACAGATTCTCGATCAGTAGCAAATCAGGTAGCAGGAGACTTCGAATCTAAGGAAGAAGGTATGAGTTTATATACAGAGGCCGTACGGGAAATGATGAGACTCTTTTCAGAGTAGAAAATCAGTCACATTAGCCGTACGGACAACAAAGAAACAGACGCATTAGCCAGACTCGGAGCATCACCGTGTGGTGCAAAAGGCCGATGCGTACGGATAGAACAACAACGGGAAGCGAGCGTAAAAGCATTTGGGGAAAAATGTAAGGTATTAACAATAACTAAAAAAGATGATTGGAGAACTTCGATTATAAACTACATCCTATATGGAGAAGTACCAGAAGACCTAATGGAAGATAGAAAGATAAGAAACAGGGCAGCATAGTTTACAGTAGTAGACGGTAATCTATTCCGAAGGGCAGTCGAAGATAGCATTCCCCTACGGGCATGTGTAACACAAGAGGAGGGGAAAAAAATTCTCATAAGCGTTCATTCCGGAACCAACGGCCCATATCAAGGAGCCAAAGCTCTAGGAATGCAAGTAACAAGGCAAGGGTATTATTGACCTCAGTTACACGAGGACGCAGAGATCTTAGTGAAAAGGTGCAACGAATGCCAACGTCACGCGAACATACAAAGAAAGCCGTCCAGCATAATGAAAACTATTTCGTCACCCGTACCATTCGCACGGTGGGGATTGGATATCGTGGGTCCATTCCCAGTAGCATCAAGAGGGAGGAAATTCCTATTCGTAGTTGTGGATTACTTTACGAAATGGGCGGAGGCGGAGCCAACAAGCACAATTACAGAGCAAAATGCTATAAATTTCATATTTAAAAATATAATCTGCAGGTTCGGGGTCCCATTGCAAATAATAACAGACAATGGAACGCAATTCACAGGAAGAAAGATAAAAAAATTTTGTGAAGACATCGGAATAAAACTCAGTTTCGCACCAGTATATCATCCATATGCAAATGGGCAAGTAGAAGTTACGAACCGCACGATTGTGTCGATTCTAAAAAGAAAGATAGGGAATAACCCGGGAACATGGGCAGATCTAGTTCCGGAGGCAATGTGGGCATATAGAATAATAATACGAACACCAACTGGACACCCACCATTTATCTTGGCATTTGGAGTAGATGCGGTAGCTCCGGCGGAATTAATATGGCCCACACCCAGGGTGAATTTTTTTTAACGACTTGGCAATGCTGATAGCCCGTGAGGAATGCAAAGACTTAAGAGAAGCAGCGGCAGTAAGAGATTTAACATATAAAAGAAGGACCGCACACTATCATAACGAGAAGGTAAATAAAAAAACATCTGCCTTGGAGACTTAGTACTGAGGAACGGAAGAGTAACAGGAGTAGATCAGGAGAAGGAAAAGTTATCACCAAAATGGAAAGGACCGTACGTGGTGATCGAAGAGATCCGTCTGGGAATTTACAAGCTAGCGTTTGAAGACGGGCAAGAGGTTGAACGAACATGGCACTCAAATAACCTAACAAAGTACTTTCAATAGAATACGCAATTTCATTTTGTATATAAGACCAAACAATAATTAGGTTTGATTTGTAAATATTCTTGTGCATAAAAGTAAAATATTACTTATAAGAAGCCGAGGGGCTAAAAAGCGTTACTTGCAAAGCCGTGTGGCTATGAAGATGAGTGACTAAAAAAGTGTTACCTACAAAGCCAAGTGGCTAAAAAGTGTTACCTACAAAGCCGAGTGGCTATGAAACCGAGCGGCTAAGAAAAAATCAAAAAAGTTCAAGCAAAAAAAACAAATGTGAAAATGTTCAACAAAAAGTAACCCGACGGGCGCATATCAGTGCACAAAAAAAGGGGGGGCATTGTTCAACAAAAAAGAGAAGAAGTGTAATAAGTTAGACTAAAGATCATTGTTTAGATCTGCAGCATCTTCAGGCCAGAAAGGAGGTTCAGCCGGGATTCCACCTGCTTGCCAACGCTTCCACTGACTGTGGTTTAGGGGAACAACCACGGATTCGAACTGAGGCTCCCGCAGGTTTACCTTCGCCCGCTCGTGGCGCATCACGTCAATGAAGTTTTTGAAGCAGACTTGCTTGGTCCACTCCTGAGTCTCCCGGCAGCGCTGAGCGAAAAGCACTTTTGCATCTTTAACGCTTTTTTCAATGTGCTCCGCCTTGGAAAGGGCATCATCCTTCAGTTTCAGAGCGGCCTCAATCTCCCGGCGGGCTTCCTCGGTCTCCCGACGGGCTACCTCAGTTTCCCGGTGGGCCTCTTCAACTTGGGCATCGCGGAGGGAAAGTTGCTCGGTCAGAGTGACAACATTCTCCAGGGCTTTCTTTAACACCTCAGCACGCTCGATCCCCAATCTCTGCCTAGACTTCTCCACCCCCACGACTTGAAGAGCGCGAACTAAGCAAGCACCGTCAAGCTCCTGCAGGTCGGTCTGCATCATATCTTTCCAGTCGCCTTCCTTCTCGACCCAGTAGTCCAGCTTCCCGAGGGCATGTTCATACATACCGGCTATGTGGGGCGCTTGCATAGTTTCAGTAACAATCAGGCGATCCCCTGGAAAGGCGCCATCAGGGAGCATAGCAGAGTCAAGGATGGCATCATAGTTGCGTATGTCCAGATCATGGAGGGGAATGTTGTCTTAAGGCACCTCCAGGCCGCCCCAAGTTGATTCTTCCCGGACGGGTGACTCCTCCGTACGGGGACGTTTTTTCTTCTTCTGTTGTCCCGATGATTCATTCCCTGCAAAGAAACCCATTAATCCTCTATCGTAAGTGTCTTCTGAAAAGAAAAAAGAAACAATTAACAAAGAAAAAAAGGAAAGAAAAGTAATTTACCAGCAGGAACAAGGTACGAATGGGTTTCCTTCCAAAGCCCGGACATAAGATCTTGGCACAGTATGGGTTGATTCTCCTGTATGGAATGCAACAAGGATAGGGCAGCACTTTCCTCAGGGGTCAGGTCCTCCGCAGTAAGGGCCTGGGACTCGTACAAGTTGGTATCCTTCCACTCGGAAGGAACACCGGTCAGACCAAGGCAACTAGACTTAGCGAAAAAGTAGCGGTTCTTCCACTTATGGGACCGGTCAGAAAAACCTTCAAGGATCTTGCAATGCGTGCGGGTGGATATCTGCAACCGTGCGGTATTGGGGCGGGAGATGGAAAACAAGAGGCGGAACACGCGTTCGTACGGAATAATTCCCAACTGGAAACATAGGAACTCAAAGCTATACAAACGATCGACACTAGAAGGTGAAAGTTGCGAAAGAGCAACACCCAAAAACAGAAGGAAATATCAAATGAAGGCAGAAACATGGAACTTTAAACCTATACCAACGTACTCGGAATAAACAGCGGTGTACCCAGAAGGAGGTGACGAAGCAAGAATAGAATTTGGGGTCTTACAGTCCTTGAAGGTGGATTTGGGAGCAAAGAGCTGCCAGTCATGCCGAGTTTGGGCGACTGAAGATAGAAGGAGGGTTTTCAGAAGGAGAAAGAAGGTTACCGTCGAAGTTGAGGCCGTCGACGAACTGGTTGAGGTCGGCCATGAGTGCAGCTGAGGAGTTTGCGCGAAGGGAGAGATGAGCAGCGGAGGAAGAAACCCTAGAATGAGCAAGCGAAGTAAGAATGAGGGGAAGAAAAGGGATATTTATAAGAGGTTTAGGCGGGAAAACGAAATTACCAGAAAAGAGCAAGCGACAGACAAACGAAAATAAAGCCGCCCGAATCGACCGTACGGGTGGACAAACACCAGGCAACAACTTGGAACTAAGCACCGGTCCTATTAATTTTCCTTTCAAAGAAGGCCATAATAAAAACAAAAAAAAAAAACCGTAGGGAAATTACCTGTGGGAAGTCAGGGGCGGAAGAAATCACATCAGAGTAAGAAACCCCATCAAGAACATCGATCTATCCGCAGAAGGCCAAGCGTATCAAGCCATACGAGCAAATATAAAGCAAAAGAAAACAAGAAAAGTAAAAGTAAATTCCCTTACGGATAAAGTAGGACGGTGGGAAACCACACCAGCGTCGGAGAAAAAACTAGGTTCAGTGGAGGCATAAAAAGTAGCAGTACGTAAAGATAAAAGAAAAAACGCTATCTCGCCAACAGGAGAGTTCACAAAAAAAGATGCAACACAAAAGCAGTTCAATCACAAAAGAGCAACACACAAGAGATAACACATCCCGTAAGGAAAAACTCTTCAAGCACGCCTAGCGAGGAGTCCCGTGCGAAAGAAAATGACGAAGATCGGTTGGGGGGAGTAACGCACGGCCAAAACGTTGTTGGTGTCCGCGACGACGACGAGCGGGAGGAGCAGACGAGTGACCATCAAAGGGGGGATCGCCAGCATCAACGGTAAGAAACCCATTACGAGCACCGGCCAGCAGCAGCGGTAGGAAACCCATTACGAGCACCAATAGCCGCAGGGAATTCTCCAGGAGCAACAACGGGCGCAGAGAAACGACGACCTGGAGCAGTTGCTGCTGTCGGAATAACGATACTGGTCCTGTTAGAAGCCCGCCAAAGAGCAAGTATACGGCGCTGAACTTCCGAGAGCAGATAATTAAGGCGATGGTTTTCCGTAGTAGCAAGTTCGCGAGCGTCATCTACATGGATAAGAAGACTCTCAAACCAGGCAACCTGTTGATGCATCAACTCACGACCCAGCTCCTCCAGCAGAAGTTCAAGAGAAGACATGATGAATGCGGAGAAAAAGATCAAAAGAAGAAAAGAAGCTTTTATATAAGGCAGGAGGGGGGGAGTACTGATGATACCCCTGGTCCATCAGACCAGAGCCGCTCCAAAAGCAGGACAACAGGCCCAAGCAGCCCAGCAAAGGGAGCAAGGTGAGATTCAAACGGGCCGGATTTAACCCGGACGGGTCGGTGTCAACCCAAGTGAGTCGGGTCTACCCGTGGGCAGAGGTAGACACAATCCGATAAAGGCCCAGCCCATTAGGAAAATGTATAAATACCCTTAGAGGTCGACTGGAACAAGGGAGAGATCATTTGTACAAACTTGATATTAGATCATCAAATGTATACACAACTGAAGCATTTCTACTGTACTAACAACAAGTACAAAAGAGTACGTCTTTGCTATTATATTCGACTGAACCCGCAAGTAACATAATATTCTATATGTTTAATACGTCTCTTCACACAGATCTTTGCTAATATTTTTTGGTTCATGCAGAACAATATGGAGTTCCGTGCAATAGGTCTCTTCACACAGGTCGAGTCTGCAAAATTAAAGTTTGACGAATATTCAATTCTTCCAACTTGTTGCCAGATGTTCTCTAATAAAGCGATTCCGTGCAGTCACCTAATATCGTTCATAACTTGCAAAGGAATGACACAGATACCAGAGGATCTTATATGTAATCGCTGGAAATTATCAGAAAGGAAGTTGATGGTGGAGAGAGGGTCAACGCTTGTGTCTGAAGGTAATGATTTGAGGCTTGTTTTCAGTAGATGTGAAAACTTGGTTGCTGAAAGAAGTGATATACAAAGACCTCTAATTTAAGGACTACAACAATAATACCTAAAAGATTTTGAAAACAGACACGGCGTAAATCAGGTTCGAGCAAATGTTGGATCAATCACTAGGTTTGAAGATAAAATAACAAGTGAACCAGTGGTTGGAAATCCAAAGCCAAGACAAAGGGTAGTGGAAAAAATATAGGTAGACCAAGCAAAGCAGATCCCATATACAAGACTAACAAAGAAATGTTGTTACCATGACCGAGGAACTGTAAGAAATGCCAACAACCTGAACACAACTCAAGAAACTGTGCGAAAGATTATTATAGTTAGTTCTTCTTGATTATTATAGTTAGTTCTTCTTGATTATTATTTCCTTCAGAGAATCCTAGAACTTCTTACTTTTGATGTTATTATCTTCAAATTGTGTCATTTGAATATATTTGAGGAATATTTTGTTGTATGATATTGTACATGTCATTTGAATATATTTGAATTGTGTTGTCAATGTGATACAAAAGTTTTAATGTGTAGATTCAAACCTTTTAATGTGTAGATCGTGTTCTGTTTCAAAAGTTCTGTTTCCTTGAACAATATATCAAGTGTTTTTCCTTCAAAAGTTCCTCATTCATTTGGGCATGTTCTGAATTTTCAAAAACAAAAATACATTGGCTGTAAAAAATATATAAGTAAGTAAGATGTTCTACATCCGACAATAAAGGTCTGTTTTTGAAGGTAATATAAAGCAAAGTGTTTTTCAAGTTAATACCATTCAATATTTCCGTCTCTTCATATGTAAGTGCCACGGCTTGTACTTCATCTTCGCCATCAGTCTCTGAAACAAACCATTCATAATTCTAGGAACGTCAAATTTCTTCTATGTCATTGCATCCCCCAAACTAACAGTATTGAACACACCATCCTCAATATATAAGTAGTCAATTAAACAACTTATTCAATGACATATATACAAACCGCCATCAACCTTCGGATTAGTCTGTTGTGGATATGGATGCCATTCGGTTAATTTTAGTTCTGCCCAGATATCGATGTTTATTTGTTTTAACAAATTTCTTGCTGTGTATTTTCTCTTGCAATAACATCATCTTTCATGTTCTTAATCTTTGAGCTCTGTAGTAGCTCTTGACCTGCTCTGGACCAGATCACAGTCTACATGCCTGATTTGTTTAGTTCTTTTGGAACATTTTACTTTTGGATCACAGTCCACACGTCTATATTGTTTTTTAATTCATTCAGTTTAGATGTCAGTTTTAGACTGTTTTCATTATTTTCAATGACCTAGATATAAATTAGAAAGATTTAAAAAAATTCAGATCTAAATTAGTAAACTTCTAATTTCCAGTTTCTAAATTTTTTTAAACTCTTTCCAAATAAATAAATTAGGTTATATTTGGTCTATTTGTCTATTTGGTTATATTCCAGAACCTCATGATTTTTGGGACTCTTTGGGGGGCTCTTTCGGAGGGTTTTTATAAGAAAGTATGATTGTATCAAACGTAATTGGGTTGTATATTGAATATTGGTGTGTTTATATAGTTTGATTACACATAACTACTAACCACTAACCAACTACTTAACCGATTCTTCATTGATCAGTCAGTTACTCCAATACACCCTCCCTCTCAACCTCCGGTGGTTCTCTGACTAGCTTAGCTTGTAGTCTTGAGAATGCCTTAGGAGGTAGCGCCTTCGTGAGAATGTCAGCCCATTGCTCGACCCTTATGTCTCCGCTCTTGGATTTTTCCCGAACCAAGTGTAGATCTAACGCGATGTGCTTGAGCTTGCTGTGAGCTATCGGGTTTTTGGTGATGAACGACGCGCTGATATTATCTGTTAATATTTTCATGGGTCTCCGGACTTGCACTCCCAATTCCCGAAGCGTATTCTTGACTGACTCCGCCTCTTGTGTTGTCGTAGCTACCGTCCGGTACTCAGCCTCGGTGTTTGACCTTGTGAGTGTACTTTGTTTTCTTGACATCCAACATTCTAGTCCGGCTCTTGCGATCTACAGTGTCACCTCCCCAATCCGCGTCACAGTATGCGGTAATGCTGAAATCCTTAGACTTTCTTATGATGACACCAAATGGTTGTGTACCTGCTAGGAAGCGAAGAATTCTTTTCATTGTCGTTACATGTATTGGTCGTGGTGCAGCCATGAATTACGAAAGCCTATTAACTGCCACATGTACGTCTGGCCGGGTTAACGTAATATATTGTAGAGATCCGATCACACGACGATATTCCCGGACGTCCTCAATTAGAGGTTCATCTGAATTTAAATCAATATCGGCTATCATTGGAGTAGATGTCGGTTTTAGGCTTTCTATTATGGTGCTTTGTAACAAATTTATTAAATATTGAGTTTGGAATAGGTGAATCTCTTCCTTGAACTGTTTTACTTGAACTCCCAAGAAAAATTTCAACTCCCCTAAGTCTCTCATTGGGAATTCTTCCACAAGTCTTTTAATTATTTGTTCGACTCTTTTCTCGTCCGATCCTACTATCACGATATCGTCAACGTAAACAAATAGAAATGCCATGAACCCATCTTTCTTTAGAATGAACAATGATGGGTCTACCGCGGACTCTCTGAAATTTAACGTGATCAAGAATGTGCTCAATCTTTAAAACCAACACCTTGGTGGATTGCTTTAGTCCATATAGCGATTTGTTAAGTAGACATACATACTCTGGTAGGCTTGAATCTTGAAACCCAAACGGTTGTGACACCACTATGCGTTCTTCCAATTTACCATGGAGGAATGCGTTGGATATATCAACTTGGTGAAACTTCTATCCTCGAGTTACTGCCAAGGCGAGGACTAGACGGATAGATAATGGACGAACTACTGGACTAAAAATGTCCAAGTAATCTGAGCCCTGAACTTGACGCATCCCGTTGGCCACCAGTCTTGCTTTATAGTGTTCAATCGTTCCGTCTGATTTTGCTTTGATCTTGAATACCCACTTTGTGTTAATCACATTATCGTTTGATTGTCGGGGAACAAGCGTCCAGGTTTGGTTCTCCATCAAGGCTTTATACTCGACTGCTATTGCTTCTTTTCATTCGGGTATCATGATTGCTACCTTTGCTGATTTGGGAGTATTGATTTCGGATGCAGTTGTAGCCAGAGCATACCTTGGATTTGGTTTCACAATTCCTCTCGACCCTCTAGTAACGATTGTTGAAGTTGTGGTATCCTCTGCCGTGATCACCATATCGGAATTTAGAACATTTTGCCGGTCGTCTTCCTTCGTTATTGGACATTCATCTTCCACAGACGTCTGTACCGGTGATGGCTCTAATTCCAGTTCTTCAGATTGGCTTGTGTCGAAGTTCGGGTTGGGCTCTCATTCCTCCGCTCGCCGATCGTTCCGATTGTCCGAGACTACGACGTTGGCTCTCGATCCGACTCCTCGACTATGATCGGCAGCTCCAAATCCGCAACGTGGCTTGGTTCCGCATGAGAGGTATGACCCCGATGAATCCCGAATTGACTTTGGTCTTTTGCATTTTCGTCCAAGAAATACTGTTTATTTAAAGAAAAATCGGATTCATTAAAAATCACATCCCTTGATGCAAAAACCTTCCGTCCGTTTGGTTCAAAACAAAGGTAACAATTTTGATCAATGGAATAGCCAATAAAGATGTATGGATATGATTTTGAGTCTAATTTGTTGCCACGGTAAGATCGTAGGCATGGAAAACACTGACTTCCGAAGACCCTGAACCGTTCACATTCTAGTTTCTTTCCCAATAGAGCTTCTAGCAGGGACCTTCCGGCCAGGAGTGGGGTAGGGTTCCGATTGTACAAATAACATGTTGCAAAAACCCCGTAATTCCAAAACATATTAGGGAGGTTTGCGTGTTTAAGCATTGTAACTGTTGTATCTATGAGATGCCGATGTCGACGTTCTACCAGTTCCATTTGTTGATGTGAATACGGTGCGGATTTTCTACGAGCAATCCCATGTTCAGAAAGCCTTTTTCCCAATTTTAAATATTCTTTAGCATTATTTGATTGTACTTCTAAAATTTTGGTACCACATTGTCTTTCTGCTCAGGCTCTAAATTTCTCAAATATTTCATAAATGTCACTCTTTTGATACATCGGGAAAACCCAATTAAAATTACTTCCGACATCTATAAAATTTGCATAGAATCTATATCCTTTGATCGATTGTACGGGAGATGGTTCCCATAAATATTAGTATCAATGGTTTGTAAATTGTTTTTCTTTGACAAGAAGAACAAATATCAAAAGACTTTGATTCTGATTTTATTAAGCCTTGTTTTACAAGTGTAGACATATATAAGCTGAATTTAGATGTCCTAATTGGCAATGTCATCGAAAATGCGGGAGTTTAGTACACGAATTTATTGTTCCTATTTTGTCAGCCTTCATTGGAAGTTCATACGATCCATCATTCACAGTTCCTTCGATCAGCAATTCATCAGTAGCTCTGTCTCGGACCTGTACCTTCTGTGAGTCAAATCGTAGAGAAACATCGTTGTCAATACAAAACTTATTAACTGAAAGTAGATTTCTAGTGACCGTAGGTACTAATAACAGATCTTTAAGAATGAACGAACGATTTTCGGATTTGAAAATACTTTTACCGGATTGAGAAATTAAAAGCGGACTGCCATCGGCCGTAAAAATATAATTATTACCATTAAATGCACGAAGATGCTGAATATTTTCCGGGTTAGCCGTGATATGCAATGTCGCACCTGTATCCGGGTACCACATTGTCATATGAGTCGATGAACCGGTTGCATCATTAACCGTTCCATAATTTCTCCCATTTGGCCCTTGAGAAGATAGAGTTCGACTATGTGTGGGTGGGAATCTTGAAGTATTTAAACGGTTGTAACAGTCCAATGCATTATGATCCCTTTTTGTGCAGATTTGGCATCTTGTTTCTGATTTAGATGGGGCGCGAGTTGGTCCGGATTTGGAATGTCCGATGACGTTTGCTACTTGTATTTCTGTCGATCTGGATTTCTCGATGCGAATGTCCTGGTCCATAAGCAGTTCACACAGTTGGGAGAATGTTAGATCTGGATCGTATCTTACCGTGATTGCCGTGGTGAAAGCTTCAAACTCGTCGCCTAGACCTGCGAGCGTGACTTGAATCATTTCTGATTCTCTTACAACTTCGCCGGTTGCTGCCAACGAATCCCTAAGAACGGTGACTTTGGCGATGTAATCATCCATTGACGCAGCGCCTTTCTTGACGGATTGCAGCTGGCTCCTGATTTGGATTTGTCTCGCCTGCGTGCTTGACGCGTATAACCTCCGAAGAGCCAACCAAACACCCGACGACGTCCTGTGCGATGCGATTTGGGGCAGAATTTTGGTTGACACTCCAGTCAAGATCTAACTCAGAATTAGTTGGTCTTGCTGGATTCTCGCCGGCGTCGATAACTCTACCTCTCCCAAAACGTAGTTCGTCATCAATTGAAATCCATGAAGCATCGTGGAGAATTGAGCCTCCCATGAGAAGTAGTGCGAATTCTCTAAGAGGACACAACGGATCGGCTTCGTCACGACCTTTGAGCTTGTCGATTGCGGGGAAGCTTCTCCAAAGATCGCCGAAGTTTCGGTCGATGCATTGTTCACTGCAGCGGAAAACGGTTGTGTTCGGTTTCTATTTCAACATATGCTCACCCAGTTAGATGATACCATATAAGAAAGTATAATTGTATCAAACGTTAATTGGGTTGTATATTGAATATTAGTGTGTTTATATAGTTTGATTACACATAACTACTAACTACTAACCAATTATTTAACTGATTTTTTATTGATTGGGTAGTTACTCCAATAGTTTTCAATTCATTCATCTTTTTTAATTATGAAATACATTTTATTGAAACATGCAAAAAAAAATTCTTTGCATCTCTCAGTAATCAATCATTTTATTAAGTTTAAACGAAAAAAACAAATCAATCAAAAAAAATAACATCACAGTAAATAAAAATGTCAAGTAATTTTCAAACTAAAAAAAAAAATCATAACCATATACATAATAACTTATAACAAGAACATAGATACGATGTTGATTAAGTATTTAAAAACTAACTGTTGAAACAGTGGACTGAGTTGACACAGATGGACGGACATTCCGGCTGACCGTGAAGAAAATGCAGAAATCTGTCGGAAATGGTAGGGGTGGTCGACGATGTCGGAGGTGGGGCTGAGGACGGAACATCCGATGTCATGGAATTTGTCCTTTAGAATTTGAGGTCGATGTCGTACGGGCAGCATGGGCACGAGTATGGCGTGAACAGAAACGGGTAGCATGAACATCCGAAAATCAAAGCACATTTAAGGGAGACGTTGCGGACGGTGGAGAATAATCCGAGGGAACGTGATCGTATAGTATTGAGTATACACTAAACAATCTGACAAGTATCAAATGTTTCCTCCTTCTCTACACTTCACCCTTAGGGGTATTTATTTATACACTTTCTTATTGGATTGGGCCTAGAACCGACCCGACGGGCATAATGGGTAGACCCGCCTGACCCGTTCACCGGACCTGGGGTGACCTGGTGAGATCCGACCATCTCAGTGGGTTGACCCGGTCGACCTGTCGGGCGGCACGGATCGACCTCTTCTGTTTACCTTACTAGACCTCAGTCCTGGTCCTGAATGGGCCTGATCTGATGGACTAGGGTATCATCAGTACTCCTCCCTCCTGCGACCTATAAATCCTTCTCTTCTTCAATTTTCCTTCAATCATTTCCATAAACCCATCATGTCTTTACTCTCTGTGTTGGAGGAGCTTGGTCGTGAGTTAGTGCATCAACAGGCTGCTTGGTCTGAGAACCTCATTCTTTATGGAGAGGAAGCTCGTGCTCTTGCTGCTACTGAGAGCCATCGCATCAACTCTATGCTTTTAGCCATTCAACGTCGTCTTTCTGTTCTTCGACAGGTTGAAAGTGATGTTGTTGTGGTTGAGAATCGTGCTACTCCGTTTTGAAGTTCCTGCAACTACTGCCGCTCCTGTTGGAGTTCCTGCTGCTATCGAGCTTTCCTCCACCGGTCGTTCTGCTGCACCTTCCGTCCGGCGCCGTCGGGGACGCAGACAACGTGCTGGTCGTGCGTTCCCTGACCTCCCCCCGACCAATCTTCGTCATTTTCTCTCACGCGGGCCGACCTGATGGGCGTCATGAATGTCCCCCTCACGAGGGCCTATTTTTAGTGTGTTTTTCTTGATTCGTACTTGAATGTTGTTTCTTTTTTTTGCCTTCCTTTCGGATTTCTCTCTCTCTTTTTTTTTTGCTTAATCTCAGTTCTTCCTTATTCCTGGGTTAACCACTTGCCGATTAGGACCTTAATAATTTCGTTCGAAGCTCGCTTGACAGTTTTACATTCCCTACGGGCATAATGGACGCACGACCATTGTTGCCTTCTTTCTTGTTGGACTACTCGTACGGAAATAATGGACGCACGGCACGGGTCGGCACGAGTAGTTCGACTCGTACTGTCGGACTACTTGCATTCCATACGGACATAATGGACGCACGACCATTGTTGCCTTCCTTCCTGTCAGACTACTCGACTAGCAGGTATATCTTTGTCCACTTTATTCATAAAGCCTTCCCTCCGGTTTCTTTTTATCCACTTCCATGGTCGATTTTTATTTAGGTACATGCCCTACGGCTTTTCTATTCCTGGTTGTTGGACACTCGGGTTGAAAGTGATTCGCAGGTTGAACTATCCCAGTCATGCCGTACGGTCATCTTTGCCTTGAGGTATGTGTCTCCTTTCCTGCCATAGGGTCCGCATGTCTCCCTTGTTCCCTCTGATCATTTGGTTGAGAAAGAAGACAACTGGGGGAGTCTTGAGATAGATTCCGATGATATTGATGATGCATGCTATATCTGTGCTCTTCAAGCTGTGGGGATTGAACGCTACCGGCAGAAGAGAGGTGCCCGACGAACACGCCAACTGAATGACGCCTTATCCGAAGTCACCCGTCTGACCAATGAGCTTTCTCTTAGTCACTATGAGAATGAATCCCTTAGGAAGGAGAGGGACGATGCGACCGCCCGGGTTATGTCAATTGAAAAAAATATTGAGAACGCGAAGATAACTTTTACCGAGCATGCCAAGACTGTTACTGATCGGAACAAGCGTGCTTGTTTCAAGAATTTTGTTGAAGGTATGATTCATGAACAAGACATGATGACCCTCCGGGATCCACAGTTTGAGTCAATTGTTGTTCCTGTGAATCCCCCCCAATGGAAACAGTGGCAAGTAGATGGGATCCCTAAGGAACATCCTCCCTGGCCGAAGACTCTTCAAAAGATTAGGGGTGATGAAGATGAATGAATAAATCTCTTTTCTTTATAACATACTTTGTAATCTGTTGCTTTATTTTGTACTTTGCATCTTTGCTTAACTCTTTTGCCGAGTGGTATTACATTCCTTTTCTTCCGTTATTCCTCTTTGTCTTTTTTTTTTGGTTCTGTAAGCTTGGTCCGTAGGGCATCCTTTGTAGTTTTTGATACTCTGACTTTGTTGCCCTGCAACACTTTGCAACGTGCGACTTTGCTTGTTATCAATCATATTTCCTTACGGCTTTTTATGACGTAGGGCCAAGTCTGGACTTTCGACCTTTGTCTGATGGCTCTTTGTGGTTTTTGGCCTTGCTTGGTCTCTTGACCTCATTGCCCTACGGCATTTTGTGGCGGGTGTCCTTGCTTGGTCTCTCGACCTCATTGCCCTACGGCATTTTGTGGCGGGTGTCCTTGCTTGGTCTCTCGACCTCATTGCCCTACGGCATTTTGTGGCGGGTGTCCTTGCTTGGTCTCTCGACCTCATTGCCCTACGGCATTTTGTGGCGGGTGGCCGTGTTTGGTCTCTCGACCTCATTGCCCTACGGCATTTTGTGGCGGGTGGCCTTGCTTGGTCTCTCGACCTCATTGCCCTACGGCATTTTGTGGCGGGTGGCCGTGTTTGGTCTCTCGACCTTATTGCCCTACGGCATTTTGTGACGGGTGGTCGTGTTTGGTCTTTCGACCTCATTTTGTAAATATATATAAATGTATTGAAATATACTTGCCCTACGGCTTTGTGTTCCGATGTACCACCGTTTCCGTAAGCATAGGGCAAAATTCTGGAAGCACCCCTTCGTCTCTTAATGCCAGAAATACCTTGGTTGTTTTTGTTGCGTATTCTGGTCGTATTGGCTTCTTGACCTTTGACGTATCTGCTTGTACTTCGCTTCATGATAATTTTCTACATTTGATTCTTTATACGACCTTTTCATAGCCTCTGCAAAAGTGATCGGGGGGTCTCATACTAGGTCTCCTGAAAACCTAGTTGGCCTTAACCCATTGATCAGCACCATTAGGACTCCCTCTTATGAACAAACCACTTTTTGAACTGCTGCCTCGAACCGGTTTATATACTCCCACGTCGATTCTTGATCTCCTTGTACAACTGTTAATAAGGTTGTATTCAATCATTTTCGTCTTACCTTATGCCCGAAGGCAATTTTGAACGCCTTTTTCAAATCTTCAAACGAATTAATACTTCCTTCGGGGAGATTTCTGTACCACTCTACGGCTTCACCCTTCAATGTTCTCCTAAACATACGACACCAGATATCCTTTCGCCTCGTAGTGTCCTCCATTTCCGTACGGAATGAGTGAATATGATTCTCCGGATCTGTGGTTCCATTATACATAGTCATCTTCGGGGGTCTCCATCCGACTGGGTAATTTTCCAACAGAAGATGTTGCGCAAGGGCTTCTTCACCGCCTGTTGGTATCGGCTGGTCTAGGTAGATGATTGATGGTCGCACGGGTGCCCTATCGCTTCCCTGCGTATTTCTGTCTGTTAATGACAAAATTCGTTCTTGCAGTTGCCTCTGATTGTTCTGCAACTCCGTGATAATTAAAAGGAGTTGATCTTCCCTTCCATTTCGCGGTTTACGAAATACTTCTTCTATATCCCGTCTGTTCGTTCCTGTGTTGTTCAAGTGATCTTGATCGACTTTGTCCCGACCAACTTATAGATACGTTATCCCTTGGCGTCGGTCTGTAAATTGGCCAAGGGTTTTCCCCCGCTTGCAGTTGAGGATGGTAAGGCGCCTCTTCAACATTTTCCTCCACACGAACCGGCCCCTCTGAAATGAAATTCTCAGTAGGGACCGGTGGTTGTTGATCTTCTTCATTTGCCTCCTGTAACTCCTAACTTTCCCTTCATCTGAATAATTCGCTCCGGCTACTCTTAGTCCATTTCACGTCAGGTTCACCACTGATCGTATAGTATTGAGTATCAAATGTTTCCTCCCTCTCTACACTTTCCTACTGGACTGGGCCTCGTATTGCTGGGCCTAGATCCTACCGACAGACCCAATGGGCAGATCCACCTGACCCGGGGTGACCCGTCCGGGTGAGATCCGACCATCCCAGTGAGTTGACCCGGTCGACTCGTCCGGACGGCACGGGTCAACCTCTTTGTTTACCTTACTAGACCTCGGTCCTGGTTCTGAATGGGCCTGGTCTGATGGACTAGGGGTATCATCAGAACGGATGGTGGATTTCTCATTTCTGAGTCCGCAGGAACCGTACGTGGGGATCAACCGCACGAAAATCGCACCCTCTTCTTCAAATGCGGTTGAGTTTCATTTAATCAATTGAGGTCACAGACTCACACTGTAACACATGTATTCATTGTTAATTGTGGTCCGAAAAATCTAAAAAATGTTATACTCACCCCTGATCATTTTAAAGTATTTTGTTCATCATTTATTTTTAAGACATTTAGTATTTGTAAAAACTAAATATTTGAATTTAAGTTATTTTCTATTTCCGTCACGTCATTTTTTAAAAATAAAAGAATAAAAAAAACGATGATATCTCACATCTCAACAGGAGTAAGAACGGGGCGGGTTGCGGGTGAGGCACGAACATTTTTATCGAGCTCTGTTTATCATTTAGAAAACCTATTTTTTTCACTGGTGTTGTTTTTTTTCTTTTCCTATAAATTAAAGCTCAATCCGACCAATTCATAATCACCAAACCTCTTTTTCTAGAACAAACAGACAGAGACAGAGATGGATCGAGAGCGATCTATTGCAATCCTTTGTTCTTTGGCATTTGGATTTCCGACCAAGTTGTCAAAGCTATTTTATCCTATATTTACTGCTATAGGAAAACCACGGTACTCCGCCATTGTCTCATTTTCATTTCTCCTCATCCAATAGTTTATGGAGGTATTTATAAATGGCTTATAAAAAAATACATCCTGCAAATAAAATGACAATATATCATATATTTACCTATAGTAAATTTTAATTTGTTCACGTATGGTCTCCCTCGACAGTTGATAGAGTATTCAATTCCAAAAGACCATCAACTGTTGAGGGAGACCATACGGGAACAAATTAAAATTTACTGTGGGTAAGTATGCCATTTTATTTACTCGATGGAATTTTTTACTGATTATGATTTATGTAATATTTTATTTTATTTTATATAAATTATCCAACTGATAAATACCTCTATAAACTATTTGACAAGGATAAAATATAACTGTAATGAAACAATTAATCATTGTAATGGATATTTAATTTAATTTTTTAATTTTAATTGAATATAGTTTTTTTATTAAATAAAAATTGATATATTTGACGCAAATTCCGCCAATATTACTTTTGGAGGAAAATTATTTTTGCCCCACTAATTTGTATTTTCATGGCAAAGAAAATTAAATATGATAGACCTTTAACCAAAATTCCCCTGATAAAATTGGAAGTAGGAATGTAATAATAATATACACGATTATGATGAGGTGACAATAATATACACGATTCGTAAAAAAATACGACAGAACACGATTTTAACACGACACGTTTATAATAGTGTCGAAAGTTTTGATACGATTAATAATAGTATCAGTTTAGTGTTTACCTATAAAAACACGACACGATTCAATGAAACCGTAAATTGATATGACACGATTACATAACACGAAAATATAATATAATATTATTAATTAACTATGTTTAATATTTATGTAATAAGGGTAAAATAATATTTTTATTTAAAACCTTTTAAATTCTATATAAAATATTGTAACCATAAAATATTATAACCATAAAATAATATTAGTAAAATAATAATTATATAATAAGGATAAAATAATAAAAATGTACTCATAGATAATAATAATTATTAAAATAGTGTCGTGTTCGTGTTACACTAATTGTCAGGTAAGAACTACCGACGTGACGTCTCAGCTGGTCTAGGGAAAGGGTTTAAAAAATATATATAATGATGATGATTAATAATTAATATTTAGTATGATTAATGACTCATTAAAGAATTAAACCATTAATGTATTTAGATTATACTCACTTTACCATTTAAGTATTATAAAATATAAATAAATATTATAAAATAATAAAAATATATCAAATGAGGCTGAGTGCCTGAGTCTGTTAATGAGGTTGGATTCAACCATCACCACCTGACGGTGAGTCACTGGAATTTGGACATTTAGAAGAATTAATATCATTAGTTTACGACATACAGATAAAAATGAAAAAAATTAGTTTTTTTTTCATTTCTCGTATAAACTATATCTTTGAAAAACTCTCGTGTCGTCTACACAAATAAATAATTTTTTAATATTTTTATTACTGAATCAATCTAAATTAATTCTGCATGATTTCTGATTTTTTTTCTTTATTTTTAAATTCGAGTTAATTTTTTAATCATAGTTAATTAATAGTCTTTTCATTATTAATAGTCTTTTCAATTTTAATCTTTTCATTATTAATTTGATTGTTAAATTTTTCTTTTATTTAAATTTGACATCTCAAATAAAATAAATAGAGACATTTAAATTATGTCACTACATTGGACTTGGTGGAGGATCATATGATGAGTCGAGCACTGCTTCTACCAGATTTTCAGTTGAAATGAATGTAAGATCTTTTGAGAAAGAAAAAGAAAAAATAGATGATCAAATGGAGAAGATACTAGAGGTATGTGTATGATAATATATATGAAATTTTAAACTAATACATAAATATTAATGAATCTTAAATGTTTTACAGAATAATCGATATTTTAAAAAGAAATATGAGGAAATTTTTGATATGTATCAAGACATGATAAAAACATTTATATCACATTCAAATACAACTCCATAACCTTCAGATCATGGATCATTGCAAGATAAAAGTAATGCAGGTCAGAGTGATCAAAGATATCAAACTCCTCCATCCAAATAGTTCTTCCATGTTAATTTTGTTGAGTGTCAAATTTGTTGAATGTTAGTTTTCTTGAATGTTAAATTTGTTGAATATTAGTTTTCTTAAATGTCAAATTTGTTGAATGTTATATTTGTTGAATGTTTTTGTATTGAATATTTGTTGAATATTGAATGAATTTACAGGAATTTGCAATGAATTTAAAGGAATTTGTTGAATATTGAATAAATTTACAGGAATTTGCAATGAATTTACAGGAATTTGTTGAATATTGAATGAATTTACAGAAATTTGCAATGAATTTACAGAAATTCTAAATTTTTTTTTTTACTAAAAAAAATTTGTAATGAAAATTCCGTTACAAATGAAAAAAAAAAAATTGTAACGGATTTTTCATTATTTTAACTTGAAAGTATTTGTAACGAATTTAAGTATTTGTAACGGAAATTTGGTGACGATCAAAGTTAACGGAAATTCCGTTAAAAATAGTATTTATACTCTTTCACTTGCCAATGTTTCACCTTCTTTGCACAACCTTATACGACTAAAGATCGGATCGACTGAAAAGAAACGAATTAACCTGGATTGAATAAGGGTGCCCCAGATCCGTGAATTCAATCACGGGTGTCCGAAGGTGCACACGGCAGAGTAAGACTCCTGAAATTGAGTCTTAGCTTCCCAAATCAATGCTGTGAAGCGGATTTGGTAGGGGCTCAATACGGCAGAGAAGATCTCAGAGGGTATGGATGTCACGGACGCGTCTGGATGGAGATCTACTAGATCGATTCAAGTGACGGCGGAGTGGAGATGGATGTACTCGACTATCGTCGGAAGTTGGAACGAATGTAGTGGGATGAAAAGATTTTTGTAATATTAAATTCATTAAAAAATTCAAACGCAAAATGTCTATTTAACTATTACAGCAGAATTTTAATACTGAAATGCATAGGGTCTCTTTAATAAATTCCCTTTTAAATTAGGTATTCGATGGAATCCCTAACTCATAATCTTTCACCCAATTTAGCGGACGACCCTGGCGAGTTGATCTCCTGGTCGAACCCGGTTCGTGTTCGTTCAACAGACTTGGGTCGATGTCTCCTGATTCTTCAGTTTGTTCAGAATCCGTTGTTGCTTCTCTAATCTTCTCAGCGTCTCCTTGTATGGCTTTATCGTCCACCGGAGTCGCATCATCACCGGCCTGTTGAGATTCAACATTGCCCACAATGTTGATAGAAGGGAACCCCCATTTGACGTCGTCCTCAAACTCCCAGGAAGAATCCTCCGGAATTGATCCATTCCACTCTATAAGTACTTGTTTTCTCTCTTTGCCTCCTTGCTGCACTTTTCTCCTACCTAGTACAGAAACAGGGTAAATAATTGGTTTGTTATTTCCTGATATTAATGGTTGTTTGTTGCTGGTCTGGTTTGTAATTTCTCCACAGAATTTCCTCAAGCGTGAGACATGAAATGTTGGATGAATCTTGCTGCCATCAGGAAGTTTGAGTTTGTAAGCTACCTCATTAATTTTTTTTGCTATTTCGTATGGGCCAAAGTATCTCTTACAGAGTTTATTATGTAACCTCTGAGCCACATATTCCTGTCTGTATGGTTTTAGTTGAACTAAGACCCAATCACCTTCTTCATAAGTTATATCTGATCTTTTTCTATCAGCCTTGCTCTTCATTTTATTTTGAGCCATGCTTAGGTTCTTTATTTTTTCTAAAGTCTCCTCTCTGAGGTGTAAAATCTCATCAACAGCTTGTACAGATGATTCCCCCTCTTTATAGTGTGGAATTTCACTTGCTTTTTTTCCATAGAGCACTTTAAAAGGTGTCAACCCCAATGATGAATGAAAACTTGAGTTATACCATAACTCTGCCCATGGTAGCAATTTTAACCATTGATTAGGGTTGTCATGGCAATAGGACCTCAGATACATCTCTAGTACCCTATTTACAACCTTTGTCTGTCCATCTGACTGTGGATGATAGGCTGATGAAAAATTCAGTTCGGTACCACTGAGTTTATTGAGTTCCTTCCAAAATCTAGATGTAAACACTTTGTCCCTATCTGACACAATTGAACTAGGAATGCCATGTAGCTATATCTTTGATGAATAATTCTTCCACAATAGATGCATTAAAATTTGGGGGAAGTGAGCTAAAGTGTGCATACTTGGATAGCCTATCCACCACTACCATAATCACTGATTTCCCTTTTGTCTTGGGAAGATCTGTTATAAAATCCATACTAATATCCTCCCATACATTTGAAGGAATAGGAAGAGGCATTAGTAATCCTGCCAACTTTGAGTTTAATGGTTTGATTTGTTGGCACACCAAGCATTCTTTGATATATCTTTTTATTTGTGATCCCATGTTTGGCCAATAAAAATATGTAGCAACTCTTTTCCAGGTTCTATGAATACCAGAATGCTCTCCTAACTGTGAGTCATGCAATTCAAATAAAATTTTCTTTATGGTAGGGGAATCTTCATTAACGTAATACCTGTTTTTGAAAAATAATATTCCATTTCTGACCACATATCCCGCAGAACCCTCATCTGTTTCTGCATATTTCTCTAGTAATTCTTTAGTTCTGATTTTACTTGTATTTTCTGCCTTTATTTCATCTAGTAGACTGTATACTGGTAGGGATAGTGCTAATAATGAGCCAGGGACTCCCATAGAGCTTGAAGTAAAAAGAACTTCCTCCTCCTCTTCAAAATTTCTAGACAATGCATATGCAACTACATTTTCTTTCCCTGGCTTGAATATGATAGAAAAATCAAAACCTAGCAGTTTACATAGAAATACCTGCTGTTCTGGGGTCTGAATGGCTTGAGTTAGCAAGTTTTTAAGGCTTTTGTAGTCTGTCTTGATAACAAAATGTGACCCCAAAAGATAGTGTCTCCACTTGCTCACTGCTTGAGTGATTGCGAACATTTCTTTCACATATATTGATGCTGCCATGATCCTTCCAGATAGCTTACAGCTGAAAAAGCTAATAGGGTGATTTTTCTGACTAAGAACAGCACCCACAGCTGATTTGCATGCATCTGTCTCCACTGTGAACTCTAAATCAAAATCAGGGAACATTAAGACAGGTGCTGACACCATGGGTGATTTTAACTTCTCAAAACTGATTGTAGCCTCATCACCCCACTGAAAATTATCTTTCTTTCGTAGGTCTGTCATAGGGGCTGCAATTGAAGCATACCCTTTAATAAATCTTCGAGAATAACCTGTTAGGCCCAAGAAACCCCTCAACTTTTTTAATGTTTTTGGTTTTGACCACTCTACCATGGCTTTGATCTTCTCAGGGTCGGGATGTACTCCATCTATAGCAATGATGTATCCCAAGAAGGTCATCGAGTCTCTGCCAAAAGAACACTTGGATAATTTGGCTATCAGCCTATTTGCTCTTAATAATTCAAAAACTGTTTTCAGATGCTCTATATGGTCTTGTAGTGAGCAGCTATAGATTAATATGTCATCAAAAAACACTATCACGAACTTCCTTAAGTATTCAGAAAATACACTGTTCATAACTGATTGAAAAGTGGTCGGGGTGTTTGTTAGCCTGAAGGGCATCACAAGGAACTCAAGTGCCCTTGATGAGTCCTAAATGCAGTCCTCTCAGTATGGTTGGGATTTATTCTGATTTGGTGGAATCCCGACCTAAGATCTAATTTTGAGTAAATGGCAGATCCTTTTAATTCCCCCAATAATTCATCAACAGTGGGTATGGGGAACTTGTCATTGACAGTTAGGGCATTCAAGGCTCTATAGTCTACACACAATCGGTATCCTCCATCCTTCTTCTTTACTAGTAAAACAGGGGAGGAGTAAGGACTGGAATCCCGACCTAAGATCTAATTTTGAGTAAATGGCAGATCCTTTTAATTCCCCCAATAATTCATCAACAGTGGGTATGGGGAACTTGTCCTTGACAGTTAGGGCATTCAAGGCTCTATAGTCTATACACAATCGGTATCCTCCATCCTTCTTTACTAGTAAAACAGGGGAGGAGTAAGGACTGGAACTTGGTTTGATAATTCCTTGTTTTAACATTTCAACAATTATTTTCTCAATCTTAGATTTTTGAAATTGTGGGTATCTATATGGTCTCGCGTTTACTAGTTTAGATCCCGAGTTTAAATGAATGGAATGGTCTCTTTCTCTTTTAGGAGGTAACCCATAAGGGTCTTCAAACAGATCACAATATTCTTGCACAGTATTGGTGATTGCTGGAATTTTATTTTCTAATGTGGCAGTGACCTCATTGTCATCCATTCTTTCTAAATACCAGATATATGCCTCCTTTGTTGAAGCAATTAATCACTGTAGCTGCCTCACTGTTAATGGGTCATCAGAAACCCAAGGTAACCCTTCCCATGTGACTTTCTTGCCATTAAGATGAAACTCCATGGTATATCTTTCAAAATCAAAGGTAACTGGCCCGAATGTTTTTAAGCCTTGGACACCTATCACCATGTTTGAACCAGCCATATTTATTAGGAATAAGTCCATGACAATGGGCTTGTCTTGGATTTTTTACTTCCACTCCTTTGCACATTTTGTTGCAGATTAATTTTTCCCCACTTCCTGTTGACACATAAAAAGGTGTTATCATTAAAATTGTTAACTTTAATGCCACTGCTATATCGGTTTGGATAAAATTATGGCTTGACCCTGAATCGATCAGAACACTAACTGATTGACACTTTATAAAGCCTTCCACTCTAAGTGTACTTGAGCTTATATTTTCCTCAAAAGCATGAAGGGATATTTCAGTTCTTCCTCTATCCACAGAGACTTCATCTTCTTTGTAATCCTCCTCTTCTTGTTCCTCAATCTCTACTAATTCAAATTGATCTGCTGACATTCTGAATAACTTGCCCTTTCTGCCCACACATACACTATTGTGGCCAACTGAGAATTTCTCATCGCAATTGAAGCAAAGACCCTTGCTTCTTTTTTCTGCCCTTTCTGTGGTTGATAATCTTTTTGTTGTGGGTATCTCAGATGTTGTGTTGGCTTCTTGGCCAAACCCTGTCTCAATCTTGTTCTGTTGTGGCTGATATGTGTTTGTTTTAATGAATGGTTTATGTGCATATGGTTTATAGGTTGGTGTTTTAGTGTACCCCCCTTTTCTTGTCTCAATCATCAATGACAGTTCAAATGCCTCATGAATGTCATTTGGCTTCCCCAAGATCACATCATCCTGTATTTCTTCCTTGAGGCCAGATATGTACATCTCTAGTACAAAGTACTCTGGTAGTCCCAATACTCTAGTAGACATCTCCTGGAACAAATTCTGATATTCTGCCACAGTCCCCACCTGGATTAATTTGCTCAATTTACCCCTGGTAACTGGTAGTGTTGTAAACTTCCTTATTACAGCATCAACAAAATTTGGCCATGTCGATAACATATTATTACTTGCCTCTAGCCAGGCAAACCACTTCCTTGCTATGCCATCCAGATTAAATTAAACTATCAGTAGTTTCTGATCCTCGGGTACCCTGTGGAATATGAAGTACCTTCTTACTGAGTATAGCCAATGCTCTGCTTCAGTGCCATCGAATCTTGGCATATTAACTTTAATGTGCTTGACAGGTGTATAAGTTGGATCTTCTAGTACCGACATTGCATAGCATGGTTTATCAAGGTCTACTACTGATTGATAGTAGTTTATTTGCTTTTTTTCATTGTCTGGTGGTTTTTTAGGAATCTGATCAGCCTTCATATCTGGAAATCTGCTGCATAAATCAGATAATTGTTTCCCCAACTGTAAAAGGTTGTTGTTCACTGAATTTCTTAACTCTCTCATGTCCTTTGTTTGATTTATTTGCATAGTTTGCAGCCGGATAAAGTCTGGATTACTTGAGAGATCAATATTGTTTGCCATCTGAAATTTTTAATTGAGTCCACTTAAGAAAGCACCAAATGATACGACTAAAGATCGTATCGACTGAAAAGAAACGAATTAACCTGGATTGAAGGATGCCCCAGATCTGTGAATTCAATCACTGGTGTCCGAAGGTGCACACGGTGGAGTAAGACTCCTGAAATTGAGTCTTAGCTTCCCAAATCAATGCTGTGAAGCGGATTTGGTAGAGGCTCAATACGGAAGAGAAGATCTCAGAGGGTCTGGATGTCACGGACGCGTCTGGATGGAGATCTGCTAGATCGATTCAAGTGACGGCGGAGTGGAGATGGATGTACTTGACTATTGCCTGAAGTTGGAACGGATGTAGTGGGATGGAAAGTTTTTTGTAATATTAAATTCATTAAAAAATTCAAACGCAAAATGTCTATTTAACTATTACAGCAGAATTTTAATACTGAAATGCATAGGGTCTCTTTAATAAATTCCCTTTTAAATTAGGTATTTGATGGAATCCCTAACTCATAATCTTTCACCCAATTTGGCGGACGGCCCTGGCGAGTTGATCTCCTGGTCGAACCCGGTTCGTGTTCGTTCAACAGACTTGGGTCGATGTCTCCCGATTCTTCAGTTTGTTCAGAATCCATTGCTGCTGCTCTAATCTTCTCAACGTCTCCTTGTATGGCTTTATCGTCCACCGGAGTCGCATCATAACCTCAGTGTCGTTTACCCTGATATTTCTACAGCATATGATCATGGCAAAGAGGAATATGAATGATATCAAAGACTTAGGTACCCAGTTGATGAATTGTGGTACCATCGATATTGTGAAGCTTCTTTACTCTTCTTCTTTTTTCCTCTCCTTTTCTATACTATTTCTTTAGGTAAGATCGTTGTTGAGTCGGAGGTTAGGGGAAGTTTAAATGGTAAAAAGAGACGTCGGCAAAGTCAACCTTCCACCGTTGGTCACGCTCCATCGAGCGTTGGGCTTGGTCCACGTTTTTGCCGACTTTAGATGAAGGTATGTCTTTCGAAACCTATTTTATCCATCTTCTAGGATTTGCAAGTGTCTGCTCCTACCTTACCTTACATATTTAATTGTTAATTAATTGTTAATTATATTAAACCCTAATTAATAATATATAGACTTATATAAGTTGACTTTTTATATATAGACTTATATAAGTTGACTTTTTTATAAATACATTTAAACTCATATGATATAAAATTGACTTGATATATGAATAAATAAAAACATTAATCAAGATAATTATTGTAGCTAGCTAGCTTGTATTTATTTTGATCTCACCAACTATCTTGATTTAACCCATGCTTTGTCAAGACTATCTTGATTTAACCCATGCTTTGTCAAGTTATCTTATTTTTTAAAAGGTAAATCAACATTAGTGAGAGAGAGGTTCGTCTATCCATGTAAGCTTCAAAAAAAAAAACCATGGTGAAAAAGGTGTAGCATCTACACCTCTTAAACAAATCTACGCTTCAAGATTTCAAGAATTAATGCTTCACCAAATTCTTTTTTACAAGATCATAAGAATCAATGCTTCACCAAAACCTATGCAAGTATTATACAAGCTCAACTAAAAGAGATGAGATTCCGATCCTTTTGAAGAATTTATTATGTGTAATGAATCTCTCTTCTACCAATATTTGTTGAAGTTGAAAAAAATTACCTCCTTATTCCACTGATGAATTCTATAAAAAAAGAGGCACACCAAGCTATCAAAGTATCATTTACCAATCTATGTTGAAGCTCTTTTGTTGTCAAAGCTCTTGCTCTCCAAGTTCTCTTGCTTTTTTTCAAGCTTTATGAGAATTGTTTTCAAGGTTGTGTGTTCAAGTTCTTCACTTTTTCTTCTTCCCCTCTCCTACATGTTAAGAATGTGTTAAAAGATCAATCTCCATATCTTGTAAGTGTTCCAAATGTTGTGAGAGATTTATCTCAAGATCAACATTTGTGAGGTTACATGAGTTGAACCATAAAACTCAGTTTTATTTTATAGAATTTTCGGAAAAACTCTTAGGTTGAATCTACCTCAAAAATTCAAAGGTTATTAAGAATGTCCTTAATACTTTAAGGTGTGAGTCTACCCGTAAAGACTTGATTCGTAAGCTAAATAGCCTTAAATCTTACAGAGGTTTTTAAGAGTGTCTTTAAATACTCTAAGATGTGAGTCTACCCGTAAAAGACTTGGTTCGTAAGCGAAGTAGCCTTAAAGCTTACAGAAATTCTTAAGAGTGCCCTTGATCAATACTTTAAGGTTTAAGTCTACTCGTAAGAGACTTGGTTCGTAAGCGTTGTAGCCATAAAGCTTACAAGAGGTTTTGTCATTACCTTAATTAGGCTAGTGATTTTCGTGTGTCATCGGAACTGAATTAGCCCTTGTTTGGGTGGTGAACCAGTATAAATCTTTTGTGTTTTTATTTTCGATTTTTAGAATAAATAACGTAATAAGATTTAAAGAACAAAGAGATCTCTCATCCATTTATCTGGTCACAAATTGAGATTGACTACTTTCTTGCAGATCATTGCCTGAGGTTATTTTCAGTTAAAATCATTATCCAATTATCTGGTCATTTATATGATATATTTTAACTTATAATATAACTTGTATGCTTATAAGATAATTTGGTATTCATATACTACAGTTGACTTAAAAAGTATTATCTGATAAGTTGACTGTAGTAAGATTTAAAAGTACATGTAATTATTTTATAAATACTTGTTCCTAACTTGTATTTCGCAAATCAACTGAGATATCATAAAAAGAGACTATATCATTCCCTCCTAGCTCTGATCACGATATCCAACAGATTTATCTAATCTTGAGAGTGTTGAATATGAAGACCTTCCCACCAACCAATAGCTTTGTCCTATTCCCGATAATTACCTCCACGTTGCACATACCATCGACAGTTTGAATCAACTGTTGATCCAGGCTCTTGGTCCATCTAACGCGGAATGGAGTAAATCTCGTGCCTTGCCCCCTCAAGATCTTGTTTTTGACTGTTTCATCGGTTTTCTACACATAAGTATTGTAAAATGTGGTCCATTTATGGACAAAGAAAACAGAAGAGGAGAGAAAAAAAGATTGTGGATGAATAGAAGAAGAAAAACCTAGATTGGGTTGAAATAATGAGTCATCAAATAAAAGGGAGAAGAAGAGAATTTGAAATAAAATCCTAAAATCCAAAATGACATTTAATCAAAAAGAAGTAAAAATATCCTCCAATACTTTTACAGATTTAATCTTACTAAAATAAAAATATCTGGTGTATTTATATAAGTATCAAATGTCTTTATTCCTCATAAGTCTGTCATTCTCCTATTTTCCAGCTTTCTAATCTTCATACTTCAGCTGTTAGTACTTTGGAATTGGTAAACAAGCTTACCGAGCCCTTAAGGAAATCAACCAACAGCAGTGCGAGCTAGTGCATTCAAAGCCTTACTTCCGAAGTTGCCGGGTATTCTAATGTGAATGCTGGATCCAAAGCTTCTAATTCCCCAGAATATGAATATGATGATACTGATTCTGATGTGGACTCTCCTCGTGGATAGAAAAAGATATCTAAATTGTATTATTTTGTTTGCTTTGGTATTTTGTTATTGTAATTCATGCTTTTTTTGAACTGCAAAATGAAAAAATCTCCTTGAGACCATTTTGCCTTGGACTCATGAGTCATTATTGGGCCTTTTGTTTTTTGGATTCGGGTTGTAGGCCAGATTAACTCAACTGGTGAAACTGCTTTCAACACAAATGACTAGTTGGGATTATTATTGTTGGGTGAGGTACGGTTCCTCATGTCCGCCGTCGGATGAAGAATACAGCCCATCACCGGATGGGTCGTATGCAGTTTCAGGTGCGATTCGCAGCCCATCACCTGAAACCGTATTATACATGCTTACATTAATTATGATGGTAAATAACTAACTATAGTTATCAGAACACTCATTCCGTCACTATTTTCATCCATTTCTTTCGTCGTTCGAAATCATTATAGTGTGATGTCGATAAGCAGACGTAATTGAAACTTCGGAAGCCGCTAAGGATGATTCTGTCTCACCTACGAATGACGGACCTTGCACGGTACAGTATGTATCCGATGAACTTGCCAGAAGGAATAGGCAAAATCAGAAGGATATTTAACACCTCCCATGGTCGGTGTTCTTTTATCACTACAAGAAAACAGGGAAACAGCCACGGCCAAGTTCACTGGCTAAATGGCAAAATCCGTGGCTAAACAGCCATGGAATTAGCCACGGGAGGCGTCGTGGCTGTAGGTCTAGTGGCTACTGATTTTTGACCACAGCTATTTTCCGTGGCTAATGTTGGTAATCGGTAATCAGGTAAATTTTTTAAAAAAAATAGCCACGGCATAATTCAGTGACTAATTTTTTTGCCGTGGCTAATTTTTTTGAGGAATGAAGGGTTACGACCAAAATTCGTGGCTAATCTTTTATTGGCTGTGGTTAAATCCTTGAAACAGAGAAAAAAGTAAAGGGTCACGACCAAAATCCGTAGCTAATTTTTTATTGGTTGTGACTAAATATCTAAAATAACTTTAATTTATAACTTCTTCTATTTTTTAAATTTTAAAATAAATTTATTTTATAAGTTTTAAAATATTTAATTTATTAAATTAAATTTTAGAATTTAAAATTTATTAAATTAGACTAACCCTGACTTACTAAAGTTAATATTAGAAATTGCTATTTTTTATAATTTTAAAAAAATCACTAGTTGTTGATGTTTTACTTTTTAGGATTTATAATTTAAAATAACTTTCATAATTGAATTTGTAAATTTAAAAATTAAAATACCTTCTTTAAATTTATTTTTTATTTTAAAATTTAAAATATCTAAAATAACTTCAATTTATAATTTTTATAATTATCTAACTATAATCTAACTTTAAAATTTTTATAATTTATAATATCTAAAACACTATAATTTAACTTTTTCTAATCCTAACTTCTAACTCTTACTTTTAACCCTAACTTCTAACCTTAACACTATCTACATATGTATATATACTTATTTTTACTAATTTTTATTAATTTCTATTAACCCTAACCCTAATCCTAATTATTTACATTTACATTAACCCTAATCCTATTATCATTATTAGCCACGGCTCCTCCAAATCTGTGGCCAAATTTGAGTGAAAAATTGGAGGAAATTTTTGCCGAAAATTTTAGCCACGGATTTTAAGGGCCGTGGCTAAATATTCAATGAAAAATTAGAGGGAATTTTTGCCAGGAAACTTAGCCACGGGATTAGCCACGGATTTTTACATCCGTGGCTAAATATAAAGAATAGCCACGGGCTTAGCCACGGCTAAAAAAGCCGTGTTGCGTAACCCTATTTTCTTGTAGTGTACGTATCTTGTCGACCAACTACGTTTCAAATCAACGGGGACCTTCTCGAAGACTGCTTCACTCTCATATGGACGGATGATGATGTTGAGTCCTATACGAAAATGAACTAACCGATATTTAATTTGGAAATGGCGGTACGATAACACTGCAAGTACCGGTGACCGAACTTTATGATAGATATATATTTTGATATACAAATATATATGTATGTGATACTTGGAATCAATATGAATGGAAATGGTTGTTGATGAATGAATGTGCTATGATATGAATGATAATAATGAATATTAATTGATATTGTAGGATGATCGATTGATGAAGCGATGATCCACATCTTGTAGAGATGATTTGGAGAAGAATCGCGTAGTGAATAATTGATTCAGTTGATATATTGCAGAAGCGATTGAGAATTGTGATAATTGGAGATTGGGTGATCAAACAGTGAATGTGTGATTGAGATTATAGTGTATAATAGTAAGAACTAATGAGGTTTAGATGTGTTTATATAGCTAGGAAACATCCAACGGCTGTGTTGGTTGAGTGTATTTAATTATAATAATAAATGATTATGGGAATAAAAGATTAATTATATGGATAATTAAGATATGAGAATATATAAATAATGGAATGTAAAGAGTTATGATTAAATAAAGGGGGTGAGTGTAATATTTATTATAATATTATATGTGTGATAATATTTAATGTAGGGGTATATCTTTAATACCCTCTCTCAGATCAAAACCAGTTAGGGTTTGATTTGAATATATGGGTGCACTGGGTTATTTGAGTGAATTAATTGGGTTTGAATTTTGGATATGTATATCGATGAGTTGTAATTTTTGGATTAAGTTTTTGAATGTTAGACCACCTAAGGGTTTAGTGAAAAAATCACCAATGTTTTGTGTAATATATATCTCCCGCTAAAACCTTGTCCATCACCATGTGAAGATCGATTTCTATATGTTTTGTTCGTTGGTGTGAGATAGGGTTTCGTGCGATCGCTTCTGCTGTTGTGCTGTCGGTGAAGATACGTGGAGTCGGTGATCGTCTTATTTGGTATACTTCTATCTCTTGTAACAACATTGCTAACCAAGTTATTTCACATGTAGTATAAGTCAATGCTCTATATTCGGCCTCTGCCGATGATCTTGATATGGTCTGTTTTTTTTATTTCCAAGATATTAAGGAAGTGCCTAAAAATATGGCAAACCCCGATGTTGATCGTCTAGTGGTCGGGCAACTTGCCCAATCTGAGTCAAAAAAAGTAGATATGTGGTCTATAAAGGATCTTGTAAAGTGTGATCCTTTGATATATTTTAATACTCTATAGGTTGCTTTCATGTGTATGTCTATAGGTGTGACCATTGTTGAATCTGGATCAGAGGCTTGGGGGGGGGGAGGGGTAATAGCCTCTTATCGTGATTTCTCAAGAGATTTGCGAAATACCTGAGAGTACAAGTTAAAGACAATGATATATATAAAGATTGTTTGTTCTTTATAAGTTTACTGCAGTATACAGATACTGAGTTCACTTATAAAATTGTGATTTCTATATAACTGTAGTATATGAATACTAAATTATATAGACACACGTTTAAAAGTAAATGAACAGATATGTATTCTAACTTGATAAAAAATGCTTTTTAAACTAACTGTAGTATATGAATACTAAGTTCTCTTATAAGCGAATAAATAATATAAGTTAAAATATATAAGTATACGTGACCAGATGACTGGATATATTTGTACTGAAAATAACCTCAGTCAATGACCAGATAACTGGATGAGGGATCTGCACGAAAATAGTCAACCTCAGTTTATGACCAGATAACTGGATGAGGGATCTCTTTTTAATTGTTTTTATCTTGTTAAGACTTTTTAAAAATAGAAAAACAGAAAGTAAAAGAGACACAGAGATTTTTATACTGGTTCACCCAAACAATGACTAATCCAGTTCCGATGAAACACGGAGATCACTAGCCTGAAGGTAATGGAAAAACCTCTGTCAAGCTTTAAGGCTAAACGCTTGTGAACCACCTAAGAGTATTCAGGAACTCTTAAAAACCTTTGTCAAGCTTTAAGGCTAAACGCTTGTGAACCACCTAAGAGTATTCAGGAACTCTTAAAAACCTTTGTCAAGCTTTAAGGCTAAACGTTTGTGAACCCTCTAAGAGTATTAAGGGACTATTAAGAACCTCTGTCAAGCTTTAAGGCTAAACGCTTGTGAACCACCTAAGAGTATTAAGGAACTCTTAAAAACCCTTGAACCTTTATGGCAGATTCGACCTAAGAGTTTTCCTGGAAACTCTATAGAACCACACCGAGTTTTATGGTTGAACTTATTAAACCTTTCAAGTGTTGATATTGAGACACGTCTCTCACAACACTTGGATCACTTACAAGATGTAGAGCTTTTCTTCTAACACACTCTCAACATACACAAGAGGGGAAGAAGAAGAAGTTGAAGAACTAGATCACACAACCTTGAGAGCAACTCCCACACAAAGCTTGAACGAGAGCTAGAGCTTGAGCAAGAGCAAGAGAGGAAGAAAGTAGAACTTTGATCCAAGGAGAGCTTTGGAAAGAATGACAAGTGATGGCTTTAGCTCTTGGGTGTGCACCTCCTTTTATAGTAGACGTTGGTGGCATGAAGGTAAATTCTTCATCTTCAAAACACCTAGGAAGAAGAGATTCAAAACCTTCATTGAATACTCCATTGGCGATTTACATTGGTGGAGAGCTTCACTTGAATTTGAATTTTCATCTTGGAATTTTGTGTAACATTAAATTCAAGATCTTGATTGGATTTCATCTTGGGAGATTGAGCCTTCACACGTTTTTGAACTCTTCATCTAGGATTTTGTGTAGCATTGAATCCAAGATCCTTGTAATTAATATGTTGGATATGCTCTTGGAATCTTTATCATGATTACATTTGTACACGTTTTCTACATCTTGGGTCTATTTGAAGCTTGAATGAATAGTTGTAATTCTCACACCTTGTTGATTAACCTTTAAGACATTGATCAACTTAAACAAGAGTTAATGCAAGAAAGTAGGTGTGCATAATTAAATACAAGCTTCAATAATTAACTTGATTAATAATAGAGATTTGTTTGATAGAAATAATTAAGACTAATCTCATTTTAGTTTAATCATATATCAAGTCAATTTTATCTATATGAGTTTAATAGATTTATCTATATAACTTTAACTCATATATATCTATATCTTGTTAATTAGGGTTTACTGTACTTAAAATTAATTAACAACTAAATATGTCATTAAAAATCTTATTTCTACAACCATGTGCTAACTTAAATATGTGACTGCATATGATATATCTGGCCTTGTGCAAGTTAAATAAACTAATTTGCCAATTATACTTCTATATTTTTGTGGGTCCTATAATGGAATTCCATTTTCCTCTGTTTTACCTGATTGCATTGGTGTTTTATTAGTGTGATTGCTTGATTGCATTTTTTTTTTGAATAAGTTTCTTTATATATTAAGAGAAAAAATTAAGATTTACAGAAGTTCAAATACACAAAAACAATTGATTTAAATATAGTTATACTTACTTTTTACTTACTCTCTATCTAAGGAGACGGGTTTGCCCGACAGTTAATCAATCTTAACTTCCTTCTTCCACCCTGTTGTGGATCAGCAACTGAAGAGCATCTCATTTGTGCAATGCCCTCTCTTCCGCGTTCCTCTTGTGTGGTTTTTTGAATTTGTCTTCCTTGAAACCGATTTCCGTCGATCTGATGCATTCCCTTATGATCATTTCCTGCGAGGTTGAAATTCCTCCATGGTGACGTTGGTTTCGCTCCTTCCATATGTGCAACAGTATGAAACCAAGCATTGTCCAATGCAATCCCCAGCACTTTGATCCAGGAGTGATTTTCTCAATTTCATGAGCCATGGCTTCAAAATCCTCAATGTCTTGTGTATTCACCAATCCATTCGATGCATCAAAGCCCTTCTTTGGCATCCACTTCTCGCGAACCTGCATTTGAAAAAAACATGCGATATTGTCTCAGGTTCTTCACCACATAATACACAATCTTCTGCCACATTCATTCCTCTACGTCTCAGTCTATCCCTTGTTGCTATGCTGCCCCTCCGTATTCTCCACATGTTCAAGGAGATTTTGTGTACACCTGATGACCATATACCTATCACTAGATCATCCTTCGGGTTTGTCTCCCTTAGTGTATCTACTGCATTTGCTAATGATGGTCGGCTACCATTCCCTTTCCACTGGATTGTTCAGTTTGATGTACAATCCACGCATTTACTTGATTGCATTTGATTTTTATTAATATCGTTATTAATGTATTTTTCTGTTTTATAGTTAGATATTTGTTTTTGACTATTTGGTGTGTGTTGTTTGGTTTACATTGGGTGAGATCATATTTTTCCAATAAATTTAGAGTGTATTTTCTCTGCTCAATGTATAAGCCTTTTGGTGTCTTGGTGAACTTAAGGCCTAGGAAGTATTTGAGTTCTCCAAGATCTTTTATTTTGAAGATTTTCTTTAAGTTTTCTTTTAAAGTATTTATTTTGTTTATGTTGTTTCCTATTATTAACAGATCATCAACATAAGCTAGTACTACTGTGGTATCTTCCTTGTCAATGTTTATGAACAGTGAGCAATCTGTTTTATATTGCTTATATCCAAAATTGGATAAAGCCTTTGACAAAGTTTGATACCATACTCTAGATGCATGTTTCAGGCCATATAGTGATCTATTTAGTTTACAAACTCAATTGGGTGGTGAATTCTTTGGTATTTCTAATCCCAGAGGGATTTTCATAAATATTGTTTCTTCTAAAGTCCCATGTAGAAATGCATTTTGCACATCCATTTGGTGCATGTGTCATTTCTTGGACACTCCTATTGTTAAGATGACTCTTAGTGTTGTCATCTTAAAGACAGGGGCAAAGGTTTCTGTGAAATCTATGCCTTCAATTTGATTATAGCCTTTGGCTACTAATCTTGCCTTATATTTCTCAATAGATCACTGTTGAATTTTGTTTTGTAAACTCATTTGCATATCCAATTGGTTTCTTTCCCTCAGGGATGCTAGTTGATGAGGGTGAAACCCGATCAGTACTCCAAGACGTTTCCAGCAAGCGCCAGGCGGGGCCGGAACTCCGTAGGGAAATCAGGCCGGGACTCAAGTGCGCAGAGCTCTGCTTCGCTAGGACTTCTCCACTCCCAATAATTTGCCTTTAATGAGTGAGAGGTGCCTCCTATTTATAGGGCTTTTTATGGGGGTAATCTGGTCATTTGGGCAGTAACCGCCTAACTGATCAGATCAGGTCCAAAATCGACTTTTCTGGGATCAACTTTCTTGGGATCCGTCTTTCCTGGGACTCGACTTTGTTCAGAAATCGATCCTAGGAAAGTCGACCCTTGGTAAAGTCGATCTTCCCAGAAGTTGACTTGGGACCTTTATTTGGCGCAAAGCAGGAAGATCCAAGACCGAAGATCGAGGATCCAAAATATTAAGAATCCGATCCAGCTCCTCAATCTCTCCCTGAATAAAGTCAGCGAAGAGACTCACAAGAAGAGCCATGGATGAAAGGAAAGGGAGACTTAAAAGGTCTATTTATAGACCCCGAATCCACACAAAAGGACAAAAAGAGAGTGAACTGACCTCAAGATCGACATTCATAAAGATCGACTTTTCCAAGGCCAGTACGACAACTCGACTTTTTGAACCAACACAAGGAATCGACTTTATCAAAAAGTCAACACAAGGACTCAAGAGATCGACTTTACTTTAAAAGTCGATAGTCAGCCTGCTTCGCCGTATTAATTTTAACTAGGGACTTGTAATATTTTCATTCTTTTACCCGTAATTCTGAATAAAGATACTTTCCCTGTTTACACTTATCCTTTTCCTAGGATGTCGATTTTTTTAAAAGTCGATCTTGCCTTTCTCTGAGGATGTCGATGCTGTGTGATGGTCGACTCTATCCTTTTCTGAGGATGTCGAAGTTTATACGAAAAGTCGACCTCATTCTTCTTTGAGGATGTCGATGCCGTATAAAAGTCGATCTCACCATTTTCTGAGGATGTCGATGTTGTACGATGGTTGACTCTATCCTTTTCTGAGGATACGAAAAGTCGATCTCATCCTTCTCTGAGGATGTCGATGTCATATAAAAGTCGATCTCACCTTTTTCTAATGATGTCGATGTCCAACTGTGAATAGTGCTCAAATGTCGACATCTATCCTCCTCTGAGGATGTCGATCTGAGTCCCTATGGAATGTCGACTCTGTCCTTCTCTTGCAAAGGATGTCGATGCCCAAATGTGAACAGTGTTCAAATGTCGACATCTATCCTCCTCTGAGGATGTCGATCCGAGTACCTATGGGATGTCGATTCTGTCCTTCTCTTGTGAAGGATGTCGATGCCCAAACATGAACAGTGTTCAAATATCGATGTGAATATTTCTGAAATGTCGATGTCCTTTGACCGGATTTGGGGTTTTCTTGGCCCATGGCGTTTTGGGCCCATGAGGCCTGCGAATTTCCCGGCCCATGGCGTGAACAGTGTCCGCGACGGTTCGTCTTCGACTTCCCCTATAAATAGTGGAGGGGTCATTTACTTCTCACGTACTTCCTTCGCTCTGAGGCATCGACTTTTCTGGTTTCAACATTTCTGCTCTTCGAGGTTCCAGCGCGTAAGGCTTCGACTTCAGCCTTGGAGGTGCGACTTCTAGAGGTCCGACTTTTGTGGTCGGGTTTGCTGAAGTGGCACTTGCCGTGATTGGGGTGCGACTTCCAATAGTCGTATCTGCCATCACTGGGATCGACTTCCACGAGATCCGACTTTTCTTGAAGTCAGTCCTCCTTGAGGTCGCTTCCCTTTTGGACTGTGGTCCGACTTTGTGGAGTCTGACTTCTTGTCATCGACTTTCTAAAGTCAGACCTAATATAACTGGGATCGACTTTCTTGGGATTCAACTTTTAAAGTTGCCTTCCTGTAGTTGTCTTCTCTTGGACTGCGGTCCGACTTTCTGAAGTCCGATATTTGTCATCGACTTTCTTAAGTTGGGCCTGATGTAGCTGGGATCGACTTCTTGAGCTCCAACTTTTCAAAGTTGGCTTTCCTGAAGTTGTCTTTCCTTGGACTGCGGTCTGACTTTATGAAGTCCGACTTTTGTCATCGACTTCCTTTAGACCGACTTTTTCCTTAATTTTTTAAGGGATGGCTACTTTAACTAACGTGCGATGTTCTGTGCAGGCTGATATCATGTCTGCCGATAAAGTTGTTTAAGAAGATGTTCCTCAAGAAAAGGAACAAGCTGCGGAGTGCAGCACTCCTGAGGTTGAACCCAGTGTTACTGAAACTGGGGCTGAGCAAGAGGCTGAGCAGACTCCTGTTCTGGTTGCTGGCAATGGGAAGAAGACAAAAGGTTTTTTTGCTCACCGTAAGCGAAAATCTGTTCCAAGTAGTAAGTTTCTGTTCTGTGACTTACTTTGGATTTTTTTGATTGTAGACCCTCCTATTGCTTCTTCGTCCAGTTCTGACTCTTCTAGCTCAGGGTCTTCCCCGTCTTCCTCAAACTCTGAGAGTTCGGGGTCTTCTACTTATAGTTCTTTTGGCATCCATCCCGGAGAACGTTCCTATCGTGGAATATCCTCCCCTAGCCTCAGATGAGTCCTCACGACTTCTTCCTGAAGTCTGTCCTGATAATGTCCAAGTTTTAGAGGTTTCCCCTGTAGGTTATCCTCCTGAAACCGAGGAGAAATATCCTTTCCCGTCGCCTTTTGAGGAGAGTGGTCCTGACGTCCCATCCTTTTACCGGAAAATCGATGGTTCTTGGCGTCAGTGGTCCATCTTACTTAGAAACGGTTTTCATGTTGTCCCTGTCCTTGACCGAGAAGAGTATGGGGTCGGGTATGGTTCCTTTCGCTCTGTTTCCTTGACAGATATACCGGGCTACCCTTTTCCCTCTAACTCGGGTCACTGTTCCAATACCTTTTCCCTAGATGCTGCCCGAAGGGTTTTACACAGTCTAGAACTTAGAGAAAGGGTATTCTGGGCTTTCCCTACCACTTCTATGGTTGATATGCCCCCTTACTTTATGATGGTACTCCATAGGGTTTATTTCACTAACTTTCCAATCCTTCCGATTCCTCCTTTGGTTAGTGAAATCCTTTTGTATGCTGGGTTGTGCATTTCGCAAATGGGTGCAGCCTTTTTTCTTTTATGTAAGAGGTTTCGTAAATGTCCTTAGGGACGCTGGCATAACCCCGACGGCTCGGTTATTCTTCCACTTCTTCACTTTTCAGAACGCGAAGAAGAGTAGCTGCTACTGTGCCAGCCGTGCTGCTACTGTGCCAGCTCTTTTATTGCCTGTGCCAGCCGTGCTGCTACTGTCTCTCACTCCGCTCTGCTGAAGGATCCTCCGACTAGGCGGAACCAGAGTGAGTTTATTTTTGTAGATTGTAGGTTATGTCCTGGCAGTAAACTACTTCCTGCGACAAATAAGGATCGTAGGCCTACTCCCCGTTCTGTTTTAACTTTGGACGAAGGGGATATTGTACAGAGGTTGGCCAACCTTCATGTTATTGCGGTGTCGATTGGCTTTGCCATTGACGATGTTTTTGACCGCAAAGGTTTTTTTTCATAGTTAATATTTGTATATATGTTTTTTACCTTATTAACTCCTTTCTTTGCAGTTTTTTATTTACATAATCCTGGTGGTGTCCCTGAACGTGTGGGACAAAATGAGACGGGTTTGAAGGTCTACGCGCCTGCCTCCAAGCCTTCTGACGCCCGACATTTGAGGCGTCGTGCTGCTGAGAATGCCTACTGGGTTGACTCTCCTCCTCCAAAGTCTAATCCCCTTAATGAGGAGGAGGTGCAGCCTGCTGTTGTAGAGACTCCTCCTGAGCAGCCTTCTACTGAAGAAGCACCTTCTGTGCAACCTGCTGTTGCTGACTCCCGTGCTGTTGGACATGCTTCCTTCTTCCGTACTCCTCCGGAAAAAGAGCAAAGGAGGGGTGGTGGTGATGATAATAGAGGGAGTGGAAAGGGGGGAGATAAGAGTCGATCTGAAAAAAGGAAGTCCCCTCCTTCTAAGTTTGCTCCTCCCCACACAAAGAAAACCAGGAAGTCCCCTCCCCGACGACGATCCTCTCCTCGACGGAGGTTCTATGAGGGTGAGTCTTCCCGAAGCAGATACTCCTATGCTTCTACTCGCGAGACTCAGCTGCCTGGCTACCCTGGTGCCCATCCTTGAAATTATGGGACCAAATTTCCGATGGTTGCCGAAACGGATACTACTCGGGCCACTCTGCGATTAATTTCTGGGTATCTGATGGACCGCTTTGTCGAAGAAGTAGGCCAGAATATTACTAATGTACGTGTTCTTGTCTCCGTACTTTTGTGTGATAAACTTGTATTTATTTATTTTTACTTTTGTAGCTTGCACATCTGTTTATGGGTCGTCTCTCTTCAATGTCCCATCTCCGAAACAATCATTCGCTGGAAGATGATTTGAAGAGAGCTAAACGCAAGATTAAGGAATTAGATGATGCCTTCCACCGTAAGGTTCTGGATATGTCCACCATTACGGAAACTAACAAGAAGTTGAATGATGACTAGTCTGTTCAGTCTAAGACCTTGAAGCAAGCACTACTGGACCTTTCCGAGCTTCGAGGAAATTATGGGGCCATGGAGATCATGCGTGATGCTGAAAAGGCCAAGGTTACGCTCAAGGATGGTGTGATCGAGGGGTTTACTTGCGAGCTGAAATCTACCAGAGAATCCTTTGATGCGATGATGCATGAACGAGACCTGCTCTTGGCCCGATTAAAGGATGAGGGCGAGGAACGAGAAGTGCTGCGGAAGAAGCATGATGAGACTTCCCATCAGCTGAATGACAGAGAAGCAGATATTGAAAACTTGAGAGTTTCTTTGGCTGAGAAGGTTGAAGAGAACCAGAGAGTGATGGAAACTCTGGGCAAGATCCAAACTGAGTTTCTCGCTAACATGCGAGATTATAATGATCTTGTAGATCTGGGCCCTCACGTATGCCCTAGTTTTGAAGTTGAAGATGTTCATAGCTGGGCCCGAGAGCACCCGGAGGAGGCTATGGAGATTTGGGATCGTGAGGATGCGGAGACTGAGGAGGAAGGGGAGCTTTCGGGTGAAACCACCGTCGTTGCTGATGAAGATTTTTCTATTGCTGATCAAGACAACAACGATGCGGCGGATTCAACCCCTGCTGTAGATGTTACCCCCGAAGAGCCAGCTACCGAGAAACCATCTACTCCTCCTGCTTTTTAATGTACTTTTGTTTTGTGTTCCTTTTGTATTCTTCTTTTGAAATCAATATATGGAACATTATTATTTACTTTTAGTCGTAATTATTTAACTAAATTGAATGTAGTAACCAAACATAACTTAGTCGAGTAATTCAAACAGTTATAACGAACGATACAAATGGTACTTTAATGGTTAAAGATATGGCTGCAAGTTGTCTGCATACCAAGTGTTGGGAATATATGTTTCGTCTTCCCGCTTTAATCTGTAAGTGCCTGGTCGGAGTTCTTCCCCCACCACATATGGTCCTTCCCAGTTTGCGCCTAGTTTGCCTTTGGAGCCGTCTTTTCGATTGATGCTCGCTCTTCTTAATACTAGGCTTTCTTTTCTTATCGCTTTATCCTTGACGTTCTTGTCATGATATCTAGCAATATTCTGTTTATATGCCGCATTCTTTGTCTGTGCATTATCCCGTAGCTCATCCACTAAGTCCAGAGTTATTGCGCATGATCTCATGTTCTCTTGCATGTCATAGATCAAGACTCTGACTGTTGGGATGCTAAGCTCCGTTAGGATTATTTCTTTCATTTCGTATGCTAGTGAGAACGGAGTTTCCCCGGTGGGTGTTTTTTCAGTAGTTCTGTATGCCCACGGGATCTCTGGTAGTAAATCTGCCCACGCACCTTTGGCTTGTTCGACCTTTTTCTCCAGTCCTTGAACAATGGCCCTGTTTGTGAATTCTACTTATCCATTACCCTGTGGTCTATACACTAATGAAAAATGGATTTTGGTGTCCTTATTCTCGCACAATCTCGTGAACTCCCCACCGGTAAACTGTGTTCCGTTATTTGTCACTATGTGCATGGAAACGCCGAATCTGCACATTATGCATTTGAAGACAAATTTCGTTGTTGCGCCTCGTGTTATCTTGGGTACTTCCCGAGCCTCGACCCATTTTGTAAAGTAGTCGACAACCACAAATATGAATTTATCTTGGCCTGTCGATACTGGAAATGGTCCCACAATGGGATGGGGCTTTCTACCCCTGTCAGTTGAGTTGTGTGATTTCTTTGTATGTTTTTGTGCATTTGGCAGGCCTTGCATTTTCTTGCAAATAGGACTGCGTCTCTCTTTAGCGTGGGCCAGAAGTATCCCTGCCTTATTATTCTTTGGGCCAGAGACCTTCCGCCCTGATGCATTCCGCATACCCCTTGATGGATTTCCTCTACAATGAATTGTTCTTCATCTGCTGAGACATACTTCATTAGAGGTCCATCGTAGGATTTTTTGTACAGGATGTCACCAATTAGGCAGAACCTTGGAATGCGTGTTTGTAGTTTACGCCTTTCATTTTTGTTCTCTGGGAGTTTATGTCCCTCAAAATATTCTATCAAGGGTTTTCTCTAGTCTTCTGCATGTATTGTGATTAGATTGCATAAAGGTGTAGATGCCGAGTCAACCAGTATCTCTCTCTGCCCCCCTTTGAAAGCGGATGCTAGCTTTGCCAGGACATCGGCTGAGTTGTTTTGAATCCTTGGTATTTGTTTTATTTCCACTTTGTTAAACTGCAACTTTATTTTTTCTAGCGTAGCTGCATACTGTATGATCAGAGGTTCTTTAACTGCGAATTCCCCTGTGAACTGCCAAGTTACTAGTTGAGAATCTGTTCTGATGATGACTGAACAGGCCCCCAATTTTTTGAGTATTACAGCCTCGTATTCCGCTATATTGTTTGTAGCCGAAAATTGTAATTTGACAGAGTGTTCGTATATTTTTTAGTCTGGAGTGATTATTTTTATTCCTACTCCTGCACCTGTACTGCAGCTTGAGCCACCAACCTCTATTATCCAAGGTTTCTCCTTACTTTCCTGAGTCATATCCACAATGAAGTCTGCTACAGCCTGCCCTTTAATGGCAGTGGCTGGGACAAAATCTACATCAAACTCGCTTAGCTCCAGAGCCCACTTCGTTAGTCTTCCAGAAGTATCTGGTCTGTGGAGTATTCTGCATAGCGGATGTTCTGTCAAGACTTTGATTGTGTGAGCCAGAAAGTATGCTCGGAATCTGCCAGGACTATTTTTTCCACTGGAGGGTATCGTGTTTCTGCCCCATGTAGCCTTTTGGAATGATAATATATTGAGATTTGCTCATTATCCCTTTGACATATTAAAACTGCGTTGATGGCTTCTTCTGAAGCTGCTACATAGACATATAATTCTTCTCCTACTTTTGGTGAAGTTAGATATGGTAATGAAGCTAAGTGTGATTTGAGCTGCTGAAATGCCTGCTCGCACTCTGGAGTCCATGTTACTGCTCCCTTTTGGCTAGTTTTTAATAACTGGAAAAAGGGTTTGCACTTGTCTACTGTTTTGGAAATAAACCGACTTAAGACGTTGATTTTTCCATTCAGTTTCTGCACTTCCTTTATTGTTCGAGGCGGTACTGTTTCTAATATTACCGATATCTTTTCTGGATTTGGTTTTATCCCCTTTTGCCCTACGTAGAATCCAAGAAATTTTCCTTCTTGTACTCCGAAACTGCATTTAGCGGAGTTTAACCTCATTCCATACTTCTGTAGAGTTTCTTTCAGATCATTTGGGTGGTCTTCTGCTTTCTTGGATTTTACCAGAATGTCATCTACGTACGCCAGGACATTTCTCCCTCCTTTCTCTTTGAAAACCTTGTCCATGAGCCTTTGAAAGGTTGCTCCTGCGTTCCGTAGCCCGAAGGGCATGACTTTTTAGCAGTATATTCCCCAATCTGTGATAAATGATGTGGCCTCTTCATCTTCTTTTTTCATTAGGATTTGATTGTATCCTGAATGTGCATCTATCATAGATAGCAATTCATTTCCTGACGCTGCATCTACTAATCTGTCGATGGATGGGAGTGGATAGCTGTCTTTTGGACATGCTTTGTTGAGGTCTGTGAAGTCTACGCACATCCTCCATTTCCCATTGGATTTTTTAACCATGACTGGGTTTGCTAGCCATCTTGGGTATTTAACTTCCCGTATGTGCCCAGCCTTGATCAGCTTCTCAATTTCAGCCTGTGCTGCTTCCTTTCTTTCGGCTACGAGTATCCTTCGCTTTTGCCGGATAGGAGTAAAGCTGTTGTCTATGTTGAGCTCATGGCATGTTATGGTGCGTTGTACCTGTGAAGGTGCCTCCCCCTCCCATACAAATGTATGCACATGAGTCTCCAGTAAACATAGTAATGAATTTTTTAATTCGGGGGATATAGATGTACCTATCAAGACCCCTCCTTTTGAGAGTTTGACCTCCTCAACGTAATTAGTTGAGGCTATGTCTTCCTCATCCTCTCTTTCCTGGATGTACAGGGTTACTGGTTTGGCCATTTTGGTTGCCTTCCTGTAAGAGTCTCTAGAGTCTTTTTGTGCTCCGAAAACTGTTGTCATCTTGCCATCCTTTCCTGGATACCTGAAGCATTGATGATATGATGACGGTATTGCTTTGAAACCGTGAATGCTAGGCCTGCCCATGATCCCATTGAACGGAGAGTCGATGTTAACTACGATGAAACTCTTCCGTTTCTCTTCCCTAAGGATATCTACAGATCGATGGCTCCTACTACTGGGGCCTTTGTATTTGCAAATCCGTATATGGCCTCCTTGGTTGGGGTTAACTGTTCCACTTTGTAGCCCATTTTTTCAAATGCAGCTAAGTACAGTATGTCTACTGAGCTGTCATTGTCCACCATGACTTAGATCATCCCCAATGTCCACCTGTATTACTAGTGGATCTTCATGTGGACTGACCACATTATCCATATCTTCCTCAGAAAAGCTTATTCCCTCGCTTGGGTATGATCTTTTTCTAGATCTTGGTATTGTTGTAGTTTGCATTATCTTTCGCGAGTAACTTCTGCTTTCTCCTACTGATCCTCCCCCGAAGATTATATTTATTACTCTTCTTTTATGGTCAGTGTCTGAATCAGGGCTCCTTGAGCGTTGTCGCTTGTCCTTGTTTCTTGGGTCTTTGAAACCTTGTCACCCCTTTTCAAATGTGTTTATGTATTGTTTCAGCTTTCCTTCCTTTACCTGAGTGTCTAGGAAAGCACTTAGTTCCCTGCAGTTTTCTGTGTTGTGCCCATAATCCTTGTGGAATTTGCAGTACCTTTCCTCCTTGTCCGGGCCTCTTTTGTTGCAGGGTCTAACTCCACTGGTTGAGGAAACCTCATCCTTTCTTTTTCTTTGTTGTAGATTTCCTCTTTTGGAGTGCTGAAGACTGTGAATCCTAAGTCTTTGAACCTTGGGTATCTCGATTTTCCAGACTCCTCAGATGTCTGGTAGACCTTTCCGTCGTGTTTTGGTCTCCAAGACGGTTCCCCTTTTTCGAACTTTCTAAATTTTTGTTTTGGTGTCTCATATGCCTTTTTGTTGCTTATGACACCTCTTTCTTTTTCTTTTTCTTTTTCATTCTCTTCAGAATTTATATATTTCTGAACTTTTGTTAGCAGATCTTCAATGCATTTACATTACTTACATTTAGCTTTATGGCTAATGGTGTGTTTATGTCTAGCCCTTTGGAATATGCACATATTGCGATGGTCGTGATCAGATCGGAGATTTTCTACATAGCTTCTGTGAATTTAGTGGTATAATTTCAGAGTGTATCTCCGTTCTGCTTGATTGTAAATAGTGATTCGGTGTCCTTTCTGACTCTTGTGTTTCCACAATGTTGGGCGATAAACTTTTTCTTCAGATTTGCAAAACTCGTTACACTTCCTGGTTGTAACTCAACAAACCATCTGTATGTAGGCCCTTTTAGTGTTCCTGGGAATGTTCTGCATAGGATGTCATCTCTTGTTGTGACCCATTGCATTTCTCCTCTGAACATGTTTATATGATCTACTGGGTCTATTTTCCCATCGTAGAGTTGTAGCCTAGGTAGCCTGAACTTTGGAGGTGCAGGTTTTACCATTACCGATTTGTGTAAAGCCTCCATGCCTTCTAACCAGTTTGAGAGCTCGCATCCCTCTTCCTCTGTATCTCCCGTGCCTTCTTCATACGCGGGTTTTTTAGGTGGTGCCTGGGATTTTTGTTCCTCTGGTTTTTTAGGTCCGCGAGGTGGTAATGCGCTAGAGTGTGCCGCCCTCTGGCTTGACACTTCATGCTGTGTTTTGGGCTGTTTCGACGTTTGCATCTTTGACTGAAACATTGATATTCTGGATTTTTCAATTGTTTCAGTCTTTCGCCAATTCTAGCTATAGTTTCCTTCATTTTCTCTAGCTCCTCCACAGGTACTTGTACGAATCCGCGGGGGGCTTCTGATATTGAAGTCCGTGTTTTTTAGTTATTCAGAGGTTTTGTTTGTTCAGGAATTTTTTGCTTTTCCTGAGGTTGCTCCTTTTGAGGTTGCTCCTTTTGAGGTTGTTCTCTTTCTGCAAGGAGTCGTATAGCCTCAGCTATTGTCTGCAGTGTGATATTTTGATTTTCTGCACTTGCTGACACTTGGTGGGTTGATTCAGGTTCAACTTCAGTGTCATTATGTGTGTTGTTAGGTGTTTTATTTTTATTAGCCTTGGGTGGCCGACCCACTGGTCTTTTAGTCCTTGGGCTACCTGGCTGCTGTTTTGGTACTTCCTGAGAGTTGCCTCCTCCTTGAGAAGTACTTCTTGTAGTTACCATCATGGAGAATTCGACTTTTTTTTTTAGAAAAAAGTCGATCTTGGTGTGCTTGGAGACTTCCCAAAAGTCGTAGTCCGAAGGGGTAGCTCCCTTGAGAAATCGACTTTTCTTTTGGGAAGAAAAAGTCGATCCCTTTTTCTCCCGAAAAGTCGATCCTTTGCCGGGTTAATTTCCTTGCAAGATTCCCTGGCTGGCGACTTGGAAAAAATTCGAACCCTTTTTTCGCAAAAGTCAAGGAGCTTTTGTCGTGAGTATCTTTGAGTCACAGACGGCGTCAACTGATGAGGGTGAAACCCGATCAGTACTCCAAAACGCTTCCAGCAAGCGCCAGGCGGGGAACTCCGTGGGGAAATCAGGTCGGGACTCAAGTGCGCAGAGCTCTGCTTCGCTAGGACTTCTCCACTTCAAATAATCTGCCTTTAATGAGTGAGAGATGCCTCCTATTTATAGGGCTTTTTATGGGAGTAATCTGGTCATTTGGGCAGTAACCGCCTAACTGATCAGATCAGGTCCAAGATCGACTTTCTTGGGGTCCGTCTTTCCTGGGACTCGACTTTGTTCAGAAGTCGATCCCAGGAATGTCGACCCTTGGTAAAGTCGATCTTCCCAGGAGTTGACTTGGGACCTCTCCAAACCTAGAATAGGTATCTTAGCTCATCTCAGGTTATCTGGACTTCTAGTTGCTGGTAAGTTATGATCGGATTCGGGATACTGTATCACCAGTACTCCCCCCCTCCTCTGCGTATTAGATATCTTGGGATACGTTTTTTAGTATTATGGTCTGTGTGTCGGACCTTGTACTATCAGTATTCCCCCCCTTTCTGCGTGCTGGGGTGTGAATTGCTGGTGATGTCCTGGGATGTGCGATCCTCTCTCACCACTGGTAATGGTCTAAGTTTTGTTGTTATCAAGAGCTTCAAGCTCTTGTTTCATAGCATTGTTCTGATGAAGCACGAAATCTGCTACCAGTAGGCTCGCGGGGTTGCGAGGAGGGTCGGAGGCTTTGGAGTCCAGGATGCGCGCTCTACGTCAAATACCTGCAGAAGTGGAGGGGAGTCGGCGACTCGGGCTCCTTGGTTTGCTCTGGTTGGGGTCTGTCAAGTGGGAATGACCTGAGAGTGGAGAACCCCCAAGGAGCCCTTTTATAGGGTCTTGGGGACGTTTCCCCATTCATTAGCGTGGGGCCCACTCCATTATGGTGCCCAATTAAGGGTGCCATAATGACGTGGGCCCTCCCAAGTAACGGCTGGGAATCGGCGACTCAGGTATGGGAGTCGTCGATTCAGAGGTGGAGTCGCCGACTCCCTTGTGGTCAGGTCCTCGGTCTATCAGACCCGAGTGCCCTGTCTGGAGTCGGCGATGCACCCCTGGAATCGGCGAATTGGTAGTCTCAGTCGGCGATTCTCAGGTGTTGCCTTGAGTACTTGACGTAGACACTTGCTCCGTACCGTGGAACTCTCCGGGGGTCCGGCATAAAGCGACGGAACCCTAGTCCTTGTTGAAGGGCGTTGCTGGGAGTGACTGACGTAATCAGGCATGTCTCACCATGTTCCATTTGGCATGTTTGGATGCCTCTTTATACTTCTGCTTTAGGTTTTCCCATAGAATGGTAGCATCCTTTATGAATATTGTGCTACTTCTGATTTCTTTGAAGGAGTTGTTTAATATCCATGCAGTGACTAGATCATTGCATCTGATCCAGGGTATAAAATAATTATTTGTGTTGTTGTTTGGTTTTACAATGGATTTATGAATCCTAGTTTATTTTTGCTGGATAGGGATCTTTGAATCTCAACTACCCATGTTTGGTAGTTTGGTCCACTGAGTAGGGTTACAACCCTGAAATATAATATGGGTTTCCATCTTTTATTTTGAACTCATCATTCTTTGTTACCATCTGCAGATAAAGCTGAGAGGAGAGAAAGAAGGTTGATGAGGAGGCACACAAGGACTCTCAGGCAGATGAGAGAGCTGAGGAAGCAGGGGATGAATGTTGGAGCCCTTGACTATTTTGGGGATGTTGAGGATCCTTATTCTTTTTATGATTCAGAGGGTGAAGAGCCTCTTCTGCTTGGAGTTCCAATAAGTCAATGGGCACGTGGACCAAATAGAGCTGATGAACTCTGGGCTGGTGAGACTTATGATGCACATGATTATGATAGTGATGATAATGACTTTGAAATGTGGAGTGATCCAGATGTGGGATTGAACTCTGAGGGAGAGAAGGCTAATGGTGTTCTAACTATGGAGATTCCACTTCCTTCTCTTCCTCCCAGGGAATTCTTTGATAATATTTGGAGGAATAGGGTTGTTTTTTGATGACTGAGTTTGATCTGATTGTCTCTTTTTGTGTTGAAGCAATTTGCTCTTTTGGTGAGGCAACTGTTTCTTCCTTTTTGAAAAGAAAAATATTTTCTTCCTTTTTGTAAAGAAAGAAAGAAAACGTTGAATATTGGAGATCAGGATTTAACCTCCTCTGATACCATGATAGATATATATTTTGATATGCAAATATATATATGTATGTGATCCTTGGAATCAATATGAATGGAAATGGTGGTTGATGAATGAATGTGCTATGATATGAATGATAATAATGAATATAAATTGATACTGTAGGATAATCGATTGATCAAGGATTGATAAAGTGATGATCCACAGCTTCTAGAGATGATTTAGAGAAGAATCGCGTAGTGAATAATTGATTCAGTTGATGTATTGTGGGAGCGATTGAGAATTGTGATAATTTGAGATTATAGAGTGTATGATCGTAAAAACTAATGAGGTTTAGATGTGTTTATATAGCTACTAAACACCCAACGGCTATGTTGGTTGGGTGTGTTTAATTATAATAATAAATGATTATGGGAATAAGAGATTATATGAATAATTAATATATGAGAATATATAAATAATGGAATGTAAAAAGTTATGATTAAATAAAAGGGGGTGAGTGTAATATTTATCATAATGTTATATGTGTGATAATATTTAATGTACGGGTATATCTCTAATACTTTACATGGCGAAAATGAGACTCTACCTCTACCCGACATCTGTTCCTCTTTTTTACCATTTTTCCATTTTCAATATCAAACAATTTATTTTAAACATGCATTCAAATAATTAAGTCCTGCATGCATTCACGAAATATTCATATATATTAGCCGAGAGACAAAAGAATATTAGTCATTCATATTGAATCAAAGGAAAAAAAATGATCAAACGGAAAGTAATCAAGAAATCCGAAAATGTATAAAATCAGAATAATTCTAAAAAAATTACATACTTAGAACATATAAGATTATCTCATAAAAAAATGTATCAAACTTTTTTAGCATAACACCTGCAAGTTTGAAATAAACCAAATGAAAATTGATAAAATTAGAGTTTATATTAGTCGAATTAATTCAATTGTTTTAAATTTTTCCATGACTAAATTGTTTTTAATGATAATTAAAATCAAATCATATACTTGTTGCAACATAAGTACTTAAAAAAATACATACTTTGATTTTTTTTGAAAATTCCGCAAAAAGTTTTGTTGTTTGTTGTAGTCGAATCAAGAAAGTCATACATTCAAACACATTCAATATTCACAAATGAATAGTTTTATGATTTTATCATTCAAACAAACCTCTACAAATGAATAGTTTTATAAAAAAAATATATTTATTCAATGAATAATTTTGGGCCAAAGATTAGAATTTTACCTATTAGGGCTTATCCATTGGTTAGTGATTTGGGCCTGAACCTGATTGGTGGGCCCAAGAGAGAGCTTCCGATGCTCTCTGGTCCTTGTTATATGGGTTATGATGCTCCGCCCTAAATCCCTAATAATCCCTCATATATATACTTATATTGTTCGTTATTTACACAACAATCCATCGTATCGACGTTTTCTTCTACCCGGCGGCGACCTTTGCAGCGTGATCTTCGGAAGATAAAAGTCGAAACTTCTAAACCGTCAGCATGGGGTAAGTTCTTTCCTCTCCGTGATTCTCTTCTTCGGTTCTTTGTGTAGAAACTTTGTTTTTCTTCGTCGAAGTGGATTTTGTTTAGGTTTTTTAAATGTAGATCTTGCATCGTTCTTTATTATGGTCTGTTTCGTCGGATAATCAGTATGGTTTTGGTTGTCAATGAAGTTTAACTGACCTTGTTTTATAGATAACCTATTTCGATTTTAGGGTTTCGGAATTCCACGTCTGGTAGTTAACTGATTTTTATTAGGTCTTATGGTTCGATGGTCATTAATGATACGAATTATAAATGTTGGTAATTTAGATGGCAATGTATCATTTTGTTTGTATGTTCATGTGCCATCTGTTGCTTATTTTTAAAAAAAAATCATATCTGATCCAATTTCCAATTTTTTCAATATGATGATTTGTTGGCTATTGTGATTACTAGAAAAACTCGAGGAATGGGAGCCGGGCGCAAGCTCAAAACCCACAGGAGGAATCAAAGGTGGGCTGATAAGGCTTACAAGAAGAGTCATCTTGGTAATGAATGGAAGAAGCCGTTTGCAGGTTCTTCTCATGCCAAAGGAATTGTTTTGGAGAAAATGTGAGTAATTAAATTGATATTTTAAGTGTCTAAGTTTGTTAGATTCATGTAGGTAGGAAACTAATTTGATAAATGTCTTTGCAGTGGAATTGAGGCAAAACAACCTAACTCTGCCATCCGTAAGTGTGCCAGAGTTCAACTCATTAAGAATGGAAAGAAGATCGCTGCGTTCGTCCCAAATGATGGATGCTTGAACTACATTGAAGAGAATGTGAGCAGAGCATGACTGAATGATTCACTTGGTTCTTTATTGAATTCAGTTTGGTAAACAGTAAACATTGATCTCACCTTTTTTTCTTTCTATATAGGATGAGGTACTGATTGCAGGGTTTGGACGGAAAGGTCATGCTGTGGGAGATATTCCTGGTGTCAGATTCAAGGTGGTTAAGGTTTCAGGTGTTTCGTTGTTGGCTTTATTCAAGGAGAAGAAGGAGAAGCCTCGCTCTTAGAGAAACAAGAGGAGAGATTAATTTAAGAGTCATGTTTTGAGGACAACTTAATTTCTGTTGTTTTTTGACCTTTTGTTATATTTATCTTCCTTAATATTATTTTCCTTCTCCTGTTCTTTTCAAAAATGCTATTTATCTTCTTTGAAATCCTTTAAGTCCTATAAAACAACAATCATTTTTGTCATCTATTATTGTATTTTCTATTTTTGAAATAACAAGTTACAGTGGAAGATAAATTTAGGAAAAAAAGGAATTTTTATAACTTGTAAATTTTTAAAATGATAAAAATGAATTGTTCAAAGATCATTTAAGTATAACCAAAAAAATGGAATCATGGAATTTATTACATTACTCTCACGAGTCTCGTCGATTCAAGAGGTTGTTAATTTACGTACATAGCAGACTACTAATAAGTGATAACTGCATATTTGAGAGAACTACTGATTTCAGAGAGAATGGTTTTAAAGAATAGAACACTATCTATTATGATAAAGAAACTAACAGCTTTTACATTTCGATTCCATCTGAACTGTGCTCCTGTGCTCCGTGACGACTGGCTAGATACTTCGTATACTTGGTGCAGTCATAAGGTCCTACATCTTGATTCTTTCGCTTTACCTGAAATAATTGCCAGATTCGACAAAAAAGCAACAAATAAGTTCATCAGGTGTTGAGATTTCATATGAAGTGAAGAACGAATAAGATACTTACAGGAGACCAAGGACTGGGCTCAGATAATATTTTTTCAGTTGGAGAATTTTGAACAGCTCCACCTTTCTTTGTCAAAATGTCCTGCATGCAGAATGGAATATATATCAGAGAGTAAACCCTAACTAAATTCATGTCCAACGTATGAATTAAATACGAGATATAAATTTTTTTACAGATTTAGAGGAAAAAAACATTGAACACTCCCTCATCATTAAACTATATAATGCCCCTTATCAACCCATCAATATCAGTCTTTTTAAAGAAGTGTTTAAAAGAAAATATTCTCGGAACAGCAAAAGTTACAAGCTAATATCTTGTCACCCTTGCATTTTTGTATTGATCAAGGAACAAATCTTCCTATGCTAAAATAAGAACAAGTGGATAACCTCTCTACCCACTTAATTTAAGTGGATGACGTTCACCAAAAGGCTATTTATTATTTTATTCATCCTGGAAAAGATTATTTTTCTCTAATAGTTGTATTGATGTAAGTATTTAGACACCAAATATTTTAAGAGTTTTCGCTCCACGCATGACGCTTCTTAAGGATCTGAAAAATATGGAGTTATGGACTGATCACTCCTACTAGTTAAAAATGAACTTTTGATTAATATGGAACTTTAATCTCCTCTCTTACTCCATCCAGCACATTCAATTCATACCATCGTCTATTTTGGACTCCTTGCAACAAAAATGAAAGGCTTGATTTATTTGTTCCTACTGGGTAATCGAAAGCATATAAAAGAGGTCTTGCTGCTAAAGCAGCTACACCATAACATGAAGGTGGTATTTGCATTTGAGATATTAGTGATTTAGCCATAGGTGCGCAAATCTTTTGAGTTTCTTCGACAGAAAATAGATACTTTGGAGACAGTATGTGGGAGTAAGTAACTCAGAAACCGACTGTGAATTCTCCTGTTTGGCTGGAATTATTAGACAATAGATTGTGGGAATCACTTACCATTTTATCATGGATGGTGAACCTGGAAAGTAAATCAAGGAAAATTGTCCTAAAAATGCTAGGAAAATTATCATTCAAGATGGTGTTCAGTTGTTCACAAAAACATTTGTTTAACATCACCAAACACTGATCTTGATTTTGGACTTAGTACGTGGAACCTTTTGATGGGATAAATTTCCTATGAAAGTGAGAATGATTGAGAATCTCACATGAGATGGAGACCAATCTGGAGGAAGAGGGATGGACAGGAAGAGCCTTCAACTCTTACACGTTTAATTAATGATGTCAAATCTGTTTTTCATTTTTTTATTATATCCAATATAAGGCCAGACTCAATGCTAGAGAATAGAAAGCCATTGATAGAACCTAATTAGTTGTGTGAAGAACTTCCCAACGCAAGAGTGCACCAAATGAATTAAAGTGTTGGAACTTGGAGGTGAACCTAGTGTATCTAATTTTAACCAGGTACCATGGGGGCAGTGCACTAGACCCTTAAGGAACGTGGGCTTGGCTTAAAGGACCAGAATATGTTGTGCAATGCTGTCAAGGTGAAGATGTGGAAACTCACTGATGAGGACAATTCAATTTGGGCTAGTTGGATGAGAAATAAATATCTCAGACGCAGGAGATGATGATGGATGGCAAAGAAATATCTAAAAGTGCAAGATACATAACAACGATTAATCTTGAACTTGGCTTAGCCCAAAATGCTCCTTTTCTTCAACTTGCGAAAATACCAGAGAGAAATTTCTTCCTGATCAATTTGTCAAAGATATCTAGACTCTATAGTCATGGAATACGCAAAGTTTCATTATGTTGTTGGAGATTTAGGTGGTTAAAGCTCCCAACAAAGGTGTATCTTAGTAACAAAGACACAACTAGGGAGATCATTTATATTCCTAAGTGGCATGTAAGGAGCATGAGGTCATAGAACATCCCTCTTCTTCAACTGTGAGTTCAGAAGATGGATGCCTTCCAATACATATGCTGATATGCCTTTTTGTATGCACTTCAAGGACATTGAGAGAATGTTCTTAAGAAAGAATGCTTGTTGGGTTCTACACTGCCTTATGTTGAATTGTTGACCATAAGTCAATCACAATGTGTGGAGCATCTGGAAAGAGAAAACTACTAGAAAGCAAGGTTCCGGATGAGCGCAAATGCACCTCCGAAGGGAGATGCGCCTCTCCCTTGGCCGGATCCGGTTATAATGTTCTTTATACTTTTTATATCCTATCAATATGGGAATAAATAAAGTGTACATGAATAATAAGGTGTTATAATAAATATATGTATTATAAAAAAAAATTCTATCTAATATATTTTTAACTAAAAAATTTAATTGATTATTTTATTGTTAGAAATTGATATAAGGTGTTGTAATTATTTAATTAATAATTTTATAGTATTTGATATATAAAAAATACATGAATTTTCCTTATTTTTAAATATTTACAAAAATGCCACTGGTGCAAAAGCTCAAATGCTCCATGTCGTGGCGCATCGCGCAGAGGTGCTTCCTGACCCAAGCTAGAAAGTACAAAGGCGGAAAGTGAGACTGAAATGTATAGTATGAAACAAAGCACTCAATGATTCCAGGATTATCTTTATTCCAGGGAAGTTCGAGGAAACTATCGATACTATATCGAAAATTTATCCTTGGTATCTTAGCAAGACCAAGACGATGCCTGATTCTAAAAATCTGTAATAAATGATATTCATACCAGTTACCGTAGGTATGCACAGTTGCACACAATCCATATGTATGGCTATGAATCGCTAGGGAGCACCACGTAGTTGTTTGTTTTATTTTTATTTTTATTTTTTTTGATGAATTAGAACTTTCATTTTTGAAAATTAGGTTTGGGCAGTGCCCGCCCAAGATTACATATGTAGGAAAATGCAAATACAAAACTAGCTAGCCAAGGACTGATGCTTCAAGAAGTTAGACTCCCAAAAACATATGGCCTGAATTTCAATCTATGATATATTGTGCTTCTTAAAAGATGTGGTTCCATGTGCAATGCTCACATCCCTTAAGATTTCTCTGCTGATAATTTCTGGAGGTCTTAGTGTGTGTTGTTTTAATCTCTTATTCCTTTAACACCATAGGTGCCAGGAAAGGGATGCTAGTAATAGCCTAATAGCCAGTGTATGCCCCAACAACTGGCTTTGTGTGTAAATTTTTGGATTGCTTCCATTATGTCTCCTATTCTAATATCTATTGTGGGTGTGTGGGGTGGGGGGAGGGGACTCTGACCCCTCATTGACCAAATAGTATCATTAAGACAACTGGTGGATTTTAACAGTAAGTCTCTAATGTATTGATAGTTAAAGAAGAGATGTTGTAATGTCTCTTCCTCCTGCCCACATAGGAGGCATATTGTTTGAGGTTGATATCCCATTTTTGTAGTCTAGTAAGGGTGTTGAGGCTCTTGACCTTTATTGACCGCAGAAACATGGAGAATTTGGGGGACATTTTAGACCAGATTCCGGAGTTTATCTCTTGGATGATGCCTTTGGATCTGTCTCTGAATGTTTGGCAGTTGCAATTTGAAAGATCCTATAATTGCCCTTACAGTTAATACATTTCTCTATTGCTTCTTTGTTGGCTAAAATAGTTTTCACTTTTCCACATATGGGAGTCCAGTGTGGGTACTTTCTATTTCCCCTATACTTCTCTACCCTTAATGTACCTAATTTTAACCCAATCTACTAAGATGGAGGAAGGGATCTGGACTCCATAACTTCTCAGCTCTTTTGACCAATGTTGTGACATTGGTGGCAAAGAAATCCCTGACCCCGATTCCTCCTTCCTTTTTCGGGAGTGCCATTTAGTCCCAACTACTACATCTCCTACCACATCAGATGAAATTGTAGGTTAAACTCTGTATCTTCTTTATGACTGTACAAGGCAGTGTCGTTCCATTGACCCAATATTGAAACTTCCCCAGTATCACCCAATTGACTAACTGTGTTCTACCAGCATAATTTATTTTCAAGTCTAGTGTTGTGGTGATCGTTGTAGACTTGTAGCTAAAAAGCACATTGTTGTTTCATAATTTCATTCGTGAAAATTATTTACCAATTGCAAAAAAACAGTAATACCTTGTTTTACAGTAAAACAGCCATTATTAACATATAGTTACAAAGTGTTCAAGAGGAAGGTTCAATCTTCTTCAATTTGATTTTAAACTTTTCAGTTAAGCGCCACTTTAAAAATCTTCCATTAGAGTTCTGTTTTATCATAATTTGTACACTTAAAATTGGATAGCAACTAGTAGAATTAAATCATTAATGTATGATGTAATAAACTAAATCAAGTAATAAACTAACCTCTCCAAAAGCCTCACGAGCAGCAATCCATTCATCTGTAAATGGTTCAGGGTTTATATGACATTCTAATGCAGTACATTTACTCTTGGAAATGTTATTCCTGAAAAACAATGATTTTATACAATACTTTAAAGATATGCAGTAATATGATGGACAGAGTAAATAAATATAGATTAAATAAAGTATAAACATACTTTGTAACTAGAATTTTATCTGCTGCAAATGCATTCTTCTTTAACTCATGCTCTCCTTGACAATAAGCTAAATCCTCATTGCTTGATAAAATAGAAGACGCATCAGATAAAGAAGTGGCTAAATCAACTTTTTCCTCTTTTGAAACAAATATATTGCATTTTTGCTTGCATATTAATCCAGAATCTTGTTGCTCTTCACTCTCCGAGATGATAGCATTAGCATTAGCAAGAGCATTAATATCCAAATTGAAAGCAAAAAATCCATCTTTTTCAGGGTACACATTTTCTTTGAACTCAGATATCAATCCATAATTAGGGTCAATCCCTTCTGACGAGCCAGAAATCATATTCACTAAAATATCATTGTTTGGTTGACAATACTTTGCTTTCACGGTATGTTCTTCAATGTTTTCCTGACCAAGTGAATTAATTCTTTCAATTGAACACCTTTGAATTTTCGACAAGCTCGATCTCAATTGAACATCATTTAAATGAACTGGTTCTGTGTATTCATTTTTCACTGAATCAATGTTTTTGATATTGATGATGGATTTAGACAACGACAGTCCCTGTACAAGTTTATTTGTTCGATCATCAGAATAGTCGTTACCTATAAACACTTCTTGGTTAGATTCATTCCCACTAGAAGAAACGGAAACCTCATTTACTGCAGTATTGTGATTTGAATCATTTGTTTGACAATGCTCTACATCAACAGTCATCTTTTCACAACCTGCCTGACTAAAAGAAACAATTTGTTCAACTGAACATTTTTCCTCTTCTGAAATATTAGACTCTAAAGATGACTTGGGCTTCAATATATGTTGTTGATGCAGCTTATTTCCTATTTTCTCGCTTTCAATAGACTCTAGAAATCCAAAATTCTTTTCCTTATCATGCTCGTTAATGTATTCAGCAACTAACAATTTATCAGAATTTTCTTTTCTAATCTTGGAATTCTTGGCTAAAGATGAATTGTGTACCATTGTTCTCTTTAGTAAACGAGATTCAGTACCTGATTTTATAGAACAGTTCATGCTAAGTTTGGTGCTGGAAGAACTATTGGTGTCTGCTGTGATGATTTCTTTTGTGTATCCAAGTGTTTTTCCTGACACAGTATCCTGTGTTGTTCTTACCTTCCCCACAACATCTAAAGAAGTTTTTCTTCCCTGAGTTTGAGCAATATAATTACTGAGAAGAATAGCAAAGGCTCACAGATAAGATGAGTTTAAAAAATAGTAGTAAACGACTACCTGGAAAAAACCCAATGACTGTGAAGGCTTTCGCAATGCTGTTGGCTTTACAAAGCTTTTCACTGGAAGAGCTTGTCGATTATTGTCTTCTATTACTGAAGATGATGTTATTAATTTATGATTTGGGATAGTCACACTTGAAGGAGTCAAATTCCCTGGCCGTGGTGGCTTTGGATGTAAAGTTAAATCTCTGTTAGTTCTGGCTTGTAATATATTATTCAAAGGAGTTTGGCCAGCCTATCATAATTTTAAAAAATGAAAAAATTAATTAATTTTATCATTAAATAATAATAAAAATGCATGTGATTTTTCAACATTTTTCTCAATTAACAAAATGAAGTTTCTCACTTTAATTTTTGCAGATTTATTTGGTATAGATTGGATAGAGCTAGACGGTTTTCTGTTTTCAGATAACCTAGTTGAACGGACACCAGTACTTTGCTTATTTCGGTGCTCATTAACTGTAATAAATAAATATTAGATGCAAAAATAAAGTCGAGAAATAATTTGAATTGCAATGAAAGGAAGAAATGCTTACTTATTGGGATAATTTGACCTATCTTGGAAGTCTTTGATGACTGAGGTGAATTCTTCAATGGTTTTGGAACAGACAAATTCCCTCCTTTAAGTTTTGGAATTTTGGATGTTGTGGTTGAAACACTTACATTGGCTGTTCTTTTTTGTTTATGATGCAGTTAAGAATAAACAATTTTACTCCTTATAATTTTCATAAATCATGATTTAAAATTTAAATAAAGCAATATTATCCGTACTTTAAAGTTTAAACAGCAAAATGTTATCTATTTCAATCAAGTGCCTTGATTTGAATTTTGGATACCGTACTAAAAATGAAAATAAAAGGATATGAGTTAGAAATAGGTGTTCGCAATATATCCCTACAAGGATTTTTCCCTTCTGGTGCATTTTCTTGTTTCTAAAAAAACAGAATACGACAAAATTAAAAAGCAAGCAGAAAAATAAACAACAAAAAGGCTGCGTTAAACCTTTCATTAGAAAAAACTAACCCTGTGGATCGGAGGCCGTCCACGAGCAACAGAATTTGAATCAGAAAACAAACCATTGGGACTCCAGTCTAGGTTTCTACGTCTTGTTTGTGATTCACGTCCTGGAGTTTCCCGAATAGGTTGCAATCTGGATGTATTACTACGAAATTTCTCGTCAGGAATAGAAACCGATCCATTCAGCGCCGACAACTCCATGGAATCCAAAACACCTGTTTGAAAGAACCACGATAAGAGAAACTGAAAAATACTTCTCCACAAAGGTCAGAGACTGTATAAAAAGTGTTACCTACCTTCTTCAGTGAAAAATGCCTTGTTCCAAGCAAGACTTTTCCTAACTTTGCTAAAATCGCCCTTGCCTGACGTCTTCTCCCTCCTTGGGATCCCAATGGCACTCGGATCATTCTTTTTCTTTCCACTAAGCATACCTGCGCCAAGAATTAACGAAATGAAAACCTACCGTTAACCATTTTGACCCAAATAAAACCCTAACTCTAGGCGACAAGATCTAGAAATGGGAATCGAAGTGATAGATACCTGTGGATTCCATCGTTCGATCAACTTTCCAGAGACTTGATGAGAAATCTGATAGATACCAATAATTTTCAGTAAGAGCGAGAAAGACAAATGACAGAATCTGGAATCTCTGATTTCCTCCCTTTGATCTTTTTTTTTCAAATTTCTCGCGAGCGGGATAACCAGAAAAGAAAATTTTTGATCAAACGGATTGTGAAAGGGGGCTATAATAGACTGGACGATTTTCAGAGAGTTAAATAGGCCCGGCCCAATAAAGTGAAAAATTCATATAATAAATCTAAAATTTAAGACTACGGAAAAATTGTATGGTTGTAATTTTATCAACAACACAGAGCTTGGGTTGATTCACTAAAGCATCTAAGCTCTAGCCCACCTTCTCTCTTAGGTAGTACCATGTCCTCACATTCCATGTGAAATGGTATGATAATTTCCTCAATTCCTTTAAGACATCTAGTGGGAATCGAGTTGAGAAATTCAAAATTCTCATGACTCTCCACATAAGAGTTGGACTTTTCCAGCATGCGATAAGAGTTTACATTTCCATCCGACTATCATATCCTTTACTAAATTGATCAACCCTTGACAATCTGATTTATATAGTATCCTGGGTGAAAGGGGGAGTCCTAGGTATTTAACCGGGAATATACCTTGAGCAAATGAGAGTATGCCCAATAGCTCATCCTTGTTCTTAGTTTCTCCTGGAAAAAAAACCTCACTTTTCCTCTCACTTACATGTAGCTTGGATGTTTGTCGAAACTACTCTAGGATTTTCTTGACCCCCCAAAGAATTTCTGCTTTGTTTTACATAAAAGCAAAAGATCATCTGCATAGGCTAGATGTGATCTCTCCCCATGTTTCAAAAATAATGTAATCTTCCCATTTTCTACCTTCTTTTCTATTAGATTGGAAAAAATGGCATTATGAGTGTGAAGAGATATGGTGATAGAGGGTCGTTCCCCTTACCGTAGCCCACTATTTGGTCATATTTTCTTAGTTGGAGTTCTATTAACTACGAAAGCTAATGATGTAGTGTGGACTAGCATCATTAATTACAACCCTAATCCATTTTAAACAAAACCCTAACGTTGATAGTGTGTATTCTAAGGTTGGCCAATTACATGTATCAAAGACTTTGGCTAAATCCAATTTGATGACAGCATTAGACCATCAATTGCTTTACGAAAGTTTATTACCATCTCAGTCTCTCGAAGGAAGTTATTTCCTATTAATCTTCTTGGTAGAAAAGCTTTTTCATTGAAACTAATGACTTCCTTAATTGATTCTACAAGTCTATTTGTAATTATCTTGATAGTATCTTATAGGTTGTACTGATACATGATATTAATCTAAACTGATCTAACCTTGATGCATTTTTAACCTTTGGGATTAAAGTCACAAAGGTATCATTCACTTGTCTGAGCAAATTATCCCCAAGAATATGGATTGTATTGCTCTGACAAGATCTGTTCCAATTATTTCCTAGAAGGCATTGAAAAAAATTCCATTAAATCCATTTGGGACTGGGTTTTTGTCAAGGTTAAAGTGGAATACCACCTTTGTAACGCCTTCATGTAGTTTGGTACTCTCATCAGCTCAGTGTTCTGCCTGGTATTATTTTCCTACTGAATTCATTGCTTGTGGCTGAGCTAACCTCTCTTTCTCTGATAAGATTTTGAAAATATTCCAAACATCTTTTCTCCATCTCCACCCTAGAAATCATGGCTCTACCTCCTCTCCTATTGATTTATAGATGGAGTTGTTGGATTTCCTATCTATCGTCATGGTTGAAAAGAATTTAGTATTTCTATCTTTAAGGGTCAACCAGTATTTCCTGCTCTTTTATCTAACATCCTATTCCTCCCCCTTCAAAAGTTGCTCTATGTGTTTCTTTGCAAACAACTATATCTCTTTGGGTGTTATCTCTATCAAGTTGAACATTTAGATTAAGCTCTTGGAGTTTCTCTCCCAAGAGGCAACATAGCTTCAGGGCCCTCTTTGTATTTGATAATTTCTTGGTAAACTTAAACATGGAGTTTCAATAGACTTTGATTTCCAAACTTCTTCTACCACCTTTTTAATCCCTTCTCTCTTAAGCCAAGAGTTAGTGAATCTAAAGAGGGTTTTCTGTGCTTGGAGTTTTCTCAGTTCCAATATTAATGCAAAATGATCAGACGTACCACTAGTATGGTAGTCTAATTTGACATCTTGTTAGAGATTGGAAAATTCTACATTAGCAAATTCATGGTCTATCCTCCTGTTCATTCTATCTTCACCCAACCTCCCATTGGTTTAAGTTATTCTGCGTCCTCTATTTTCAATTTCCTTAACTCCAATTATATTTAAGCAATTTTTAAAGAGATCTATATTAGTTGGTTTTTGACTGGCATGTATGTCAATACTTTCACTTGGATTACAGATTTCATTAAAATCCTCTAATAGACATGCACTACAAGAAAACAGGATTTTGGCCGTCGCGAAAAGTCTATTTTCTTGTAGTGATGGCCCTCGGATTTGGTTGCTCAGTCCTATTAAATCCTCCCACAGACGTTCCGTGCCCTTATAGTCTGAATCTCCACATGCTAAGATGGTATTTAGTGTTAGACACCCTTTTTATGAGTTTGGCATGTATGTATTGGGGGCGCCTGGTTATGTCTGATGCCTCCCAAAGTCTAGCATCATAGCACAGCCAGATAGAGTTCGGTGTGTATGTTGCATATATCCTCAATTTTATTTGATATCACATTTATATTCTGACCAAAGATAGACTCCTATGGTCAAAATTTACCCCTTTGATTTTTGTTTCAAGGATGCCAAATATGTCTAATTTGTATTTTTTTAAATTTCTTTGCCTCCCCTACCTTATCGTTCAACCTCTCCTATGTTCCATGAAGTTATTGACAATTAATCTAATTTAAATATTCAACTAGAGTCCTACTCTATTATGAATTTAATCTAATTTAGACAAGTTTATCCAGATCTTGCCCCCTTCATCCTCAGACTCCTCCTCACTCTCAGAAGATTGGATTTTGTCCTTTAAGTCGGGGGTTTCTTCAAAACCAAGGTCCTTGCCGGTATGTGTTTTACTTACACCTCCCGACTAGGTGTTTTAAATTCTTCAGGGGTATTTAGCTTACACCTCCTGACTAGGTTTTCTAAAATTTTTCAGGAGTATTTTTCTTACATCTCCCGACTAGGTGATATAAAATTCTTAAGGGGTATTTTGCTTGCACTCCCGACTAGGTGTTTTAAATTCTTCAGGGGTATTTAATTTACACTTTCAGACTAGGTATTGATCTACAATTCTTCAAGGGTATTTTGCTTACACCCTCAACTAGGTGTTATAAAAAAATTTCAGCAGTATTTTGCTTACATCCTCTGATTAGGTGTTCTAAAATTCCTCAGGGGTATTTTGCTCACACCCCCAACTAGGTGTTCTAAAATTCTTCAAAGGGTGAGATCGACTTTTCCTATAGTCGAGTCCGACTTTTCTGTAAGTTGAGTTTGACTTTTCTAAAAGTCGACCTGGTTGTACCTTTGAGTTGATGAGCTGACAGAGTTTGTTAGGTTGTTACAATTTTTTTACCATAACCTTTTTATAAAGATTCATTTCCCTTATTTCTCTTTAATCATAATTCGATCTACTTGTTAGTCTCTTTGCAGATTTTGTACAAGGAGAGACAGAATTTTAACTATTTTTGATCCTCGTGCTACTGTTTTGGATCTTCCTGCTCTTCGTTAATTTTTATAAAAATAACAAGTGTTTCTCTTAAATTCTGAAAACTCGAAAGTCAAAATTTGAATTTCTCACCCTCTTTTCGGCCTGGACTTGGGCCCATTTGGCCTGTTATGCTTTGCTTCCCCGACTCTTTCTATTGATAGTCGAAAGAAATACCCTTGTCTTACTATTCTTTGGGCCGAGGATCTACCCTTTTGATGTATTCTGCCCATACCTTGGAGGATTTTTTTTATAATATACTGGGTCTCGTGATTTGAGGTGCACTTCATTAAGGGTCCATCGTAGGACTTCTAGTATAATGTCTTCCCAATCTTGCAGAATCTCGAGATGTGTATTGGCAGTTTCCGACATTCATCCTTATCCTCTGACAGTTTCCCTATTTGGAAAATCTTCAATCTGTCTGAAAGGACAGAGGTTGAGTCAACCGGTATTTCTCTTTGCCTGTCTTTGAAGGCTGAAGCGAGTCTTGCTGATGCATCTGTCGAGTTGTTCTGACTTCTGGGAACCTGCTTTATTTTCTCGAGTGTGACCATATATTACTGAAAAATTTAGACTTCTTTTGTTGCGAAATCCTCCGGAGATTGTTGTGCGACAAGCTGAGAATCAGTTTTGACAATCATAGAGTTTGCTCCCATTATTTTGACTACCTTTAAGCTTTAGATTACAACTTCATATTCTGCTACATTATTTGTAGTTGGGAACTGTAATATGATCAAGTGCTCGTATACTCTTTTGATATGGGGTTATTATTTTAACTTCCACACCAGCACCTTTTTTTGCAACTTGATCCGTAGTACTTTTACACTACAAAAAAAAGGACCTTGTATGGCGGTCTTTAGATGGCGGATTTCCGCCATCAATAATCCAGTTGTTTAGATGACGGATGTCTGCCATCTATTCTTTCAGTCCGCCGAGAAAAGGTTTTGGCTCGACGGCGGTTCAAATTTTTTTCGATGGCGGTGTTTAGATGGCAGAAATCCGCCATCTAAACTATCCGGCCCAAAATTTCAATTTCCCCCCAATATTCAGCCCGATTACCCGATTAAATTGACATAACATGGCGTTTGTCCGTCATGTTAAGTATTCGGGGACTCAGGCGGAAAAAGCCCGCCCAAATTTCGATTGGACGGACATTCACTTTAGTGTTGGCGGCACTTAAGTGTACTTACATGGCGGAAATCCGCCATGTAAGTTTTGGGGTTTATTAAAAACCCCAAATCAGAACAGAACGTGTTTGTTCTATTTTGCTTCCGCCGACTCCTGCTGCCGACTTCTGCCTGTCTCCCCGCCGGTTACGCCGTCGCGTTGTGGTGTCGTCGTCACCTGTCTCCACTCCCAGTCGCCGTGTCCTCGTCGTGATCTCCACTTCGATTCCAAAAGTTTGATTGAAGGTTTGTTTTTTATTTTCTTTTGTTTTTTTATGGTTTTTTGTTTATGATTATTGTGTTGATAAGATTTATTGATGATTGGGTTTAATTTATTTGAAGATATGATTGGATTTAATTTTTATTTCATACTTCGATCTCCAAGTTTATCTTTTCCAATTACTTCATCTAAATATTGATGGGTTTGATATTATTCTTCATTTAAAATTCGATTAATCCTTATGTATGTAAATATTTATTCATCTATATGATGGGTTGAATCGGTTGCTGTAATGATCGATGTTATGGGGTGAATGAGTTTCGATTATTGATTATTTGATTATTGATTATTGATTTATGTTTATGTTTTTTTTTTATTATTGATTATTGATTTATCGGTTGCTGTAATGTTTATGTAATGATCGATTTTATAGTTTATATTATATGTTTATGATTATATGATTTTATATTATATGTTTATGATTATATGATTTATGTGTTATAGTTTCTACTTTTAATGATTTATGTGTTATAGTTTATACTGTAATGAATTTTTTTTATTTTTCTTGATTGTAATTATTTGAAACTTATATTCTACTGTAATGAAGTTTATATCATTGAAAAAACACATGTAAGTTTATATCATTGCTTGTAAGTTTATTTGAAACTTATATATACTGTTTCTATCATTTGTTGATTGTATCAAATAATACTAGAACATATGTTGGACCTAAAGGTTGTGTTTAGGAATAATGAGTTTGATTCATGATTGTGTTATTTTGATTACTCTAAATGTTTGTTTACCCTAAATGTTTACTTTGTAAATGGATAAATTTAGTTTATAGTTATTTAGTAATTCTTGATTGTATTGTGATAGTTTTTCCACCTCCGATAGCCGTGCTCACCTCCAATTGCATTGCTCGCCTTGGTTGTTCGTTTTGGTAAAAATTTAGAAATCGTTTTTTATGATTTTTTTTTAGAAATTGTTTTTTATGAAATATTTTTTTAGAAATTGTTTGTTATGAATTAATTTTATTTTGTTGTGATTTTTTAATAAATTTTACTGTTTTTAATATAAGAAATTATCATTTTTAAAAAAAATATATGTTTAATATTTTACTGTTTTGATGAATAAATTAAATGAAAATGATAATTACTGTTTTTATGTTTTTTAATTAAATAAATATGTATTTAATTAATTAAATAAATAAATAATTACTATTTTTATTTTATTAATTAAATAAATTACTGTTTTTAATTAATTAAATAATTAATAATTTTTTTAAATAAATAAATAATTTACTGTTTATAAAGGAAACGATAAAGTTGTAAGTTTTTTTTTAAAATTATTTATATTTTATAATTTCTATTATCATTGTTTGATTTTGTTATTCTTTTAGCTTGAAGCCACGGAATTTATCAAAAGTCAATAAGCAAAATCGTGGGCTGAATCTGAAGCAATGACTCTATTTGTAAATTCCATTGATTATTTTAAACATATTTCGCATTTTTTATTTATTTACTTTTTATAATGCAGCAATTTATTGAAGCGACGGTCAACAAGACTTTCGAAAAAAATAAAAAAAATAGAATCATAGGAATTGGAGAAGCTGCCAGTATGGTGAGTACAACGAACGAAAGATGGGCTTCTCCAAATTGTAAAGGAAAAGAGCCGATCTCCGAAAACACGACTATTGATGCAACACCAGATGTAGTTTGGTCGGAAAAATTCAAAGAATTGGAGGTATTTTAAATATATTTCAATAATTTTGTTGATTATCGAACTCATTTTTGTTTTCATTTTCAGAACAAGTGTAACGAGAGTCAGAAAGACGTCTCCAAATACAAGAAGAAGTTCAATGCAATAAAATCTTATATGAAAAAACTCAATAAGACTTTGAAGACTTCCGGACTCGACATGACGCACATGACTTCCACTTCAAAGTCCACCATACCGTCTGCATTCAAATCAGATATTTCGGATTCTGATTCAGAAGACTCGATTTCAGACGAGTGTTGATTAAACTATTTTTATATTTGCTTATTCAAACATCGAATGTTTAACGATTCTGTATTTTAGTTTATTTTCGATAAAAATATTGATTTTAATTTCAATTTCAAAATCGTTTTCTCAAATATCGATTTCTATTTCAAAAAACAACGATTCAAACGCAAAATATAGAATCATGTTTAAAAAAAAAATTAAACAAAATTTGTATGGCGGATTTCCGTCATCTAAATATAGGCACAATCGCCCTCTCCCACGAATAGATGGTGGATATCCGTCATCTATAAACTTAGGGAACCGCCTGATGTACTTTAGAAGGCGGATTTCTGCCATCTAATGTTAAAAAGATAGTCGGCGGACATCCGCCATCAATAAAATTAACCGTCATCAATGAATTGGCGCCAAACTTTTTCCGCGCCATATTTTAGATGGCGGAAATCCGTCATCTAAAGACCGCCATACAAGGTCTTATTTTTTGTAGTGTTACTATCCAAGGGATTCTTTCACTTCCTTGGGTTATGTCAACGACCAACCATTTATAGACTTTAAGGAGGGAAAATGGTTAATTTCACATCATTGGGAGACGGTCTATCAAAAAAAGATTTGATTTTCCTTAGTCGATCGTAGAGGGAATCGACTGGGGGATCTACTCTTATTTTGGTCGGTTGATCGACCCAGTCGGATCTATATGGGTTACCCAGTTGTGGAACCGTCTGATCTGGTTGACTCCTCTTGGATGGTCCAATCCTAGGTCGTACTCTTAGTACGGATCTTAGAATGTTTAGATAGATTTGTATTATACAAAATGTTGTATCTATTTTCTATTATATTTTTTATTATTTGTAAACTTCTATTTTCAATCAATGCTATTGTACTTTATCAAAAAAAATAGTTGAGGTTTCTATCAATGGTAATTAGCTTAAAAATAATTATTCCTTCAATATTAGTGTCATCTTGGAAAAACTCTAAAATGAAATGATAGTTATAAATCCATTTACATATTCAATTCCGGATACGCTCTAACACGGTTGTTGTTTGACGAAAATTATATGTATTTCATATGATGGTGGATCAATAATGTTTAATGGTTTCTGTTATAAGTCTAGAACGACTACAAAAGGAGATTAGATTAGCTGATTACAGCAAATACTAACTTAAGATTTTTGAAAATCCAATGTTCAAGATTTAGAAATATTTATTTTTTAAACCACGACCCGTCCGGGTTTCTCCCTGCCCCGAGATCCGTCCCGGAATATTCCTTTTCATGGAGATTTTCTTCTAATAAAATCTCCATTTCAAAAAATAAAATCATGGAGACCGGGTCAAAAAATAAAAAAAAAGGACGACCCCCTATATAAAATCATGGAGAAAAGTGAGAATATATAAGTTTTTTTCTTCTTCTAATTAAATAATTGAATTTATAAGATATTAAATATTTTTTTTCGAATGAACCCAAATGTTTTACAATAATTTTTTTTTTTTTTTTTAAAAGGCGATTTTTATAAAATAAAATTAAAAGAGTACAAAGGATAAAAAAAATAATGATAAACGAAAAAAACTGAAAACATAATGTGAATCTCCATCATGTCGATCTATGACCAACTTCGGATCGCGTTTCCAGGTTGAAATAACTCCCGTCTGAAACTTTTAGAACCTTTAGAGAGTTTCAATACGTGTCTTCACTTGTCTTCATCTTTTTCCATCCTTGCAACTGTCGTCTTTTTCCATCCCTGCAACTGTCATCTTTTTCTTCAATCACCTTTCCCATCTAGTAACCCATCACATTTCCTCTTTCATTTCCTAGATTGCATTTGTCATCCGACGATATAACCTTATGATTTCCCTTCTAGATTAAATCCCTAGTTTTCCATCCTCAAACGGGAAGAAAATTAGTTAAATCTGAAAGTAACTCAAAACGAAAAAGCTTCTTGATCTGCGAGCGAGGTCATACGGCGATAAGGAAAAGTGGCGAGAAGCTCTCTTCCCCTCCTCTGAACCCGAAAAGGAGCAACGGAATCACGACCATAAAAGAAATAAGAAAAAATCGTATAAGTTTCAGGAGGCAAAAAGAAGTGGAGAGATAGGGAGTTGCGGGTGAGGATCTAAGACGACGGGGAGAGAGAACGGTGGAGAAAGACATGAAAGAGAGAAGAGAGAAAAAACTTGTCTCCCCCCTCTCTTTTGAGAAAGGGGGGAGATCAGTGGTGGGAGAAGGGGTTTGCTCAGAGGTGGGAGAAGGTGGGTTAATGTTTTTGTTTTAGTAAAAAAGTTGAATATTGTTTTACAATAATTACTTTTTTTGGGGGGTGGAGGTAAAATTAGAGCTTTAAATATTAAAACCCTGAAAATATAGCATAAATAGCCATGATGTTGATCACATTTTACATCTCTATCACTCCCTTCTTGCTCAGTTAACCGGCCTGCCGGTCGGAGATTTTCTTCTCCAGCACTTCCTCGTGCGTGGTGACGGCTGTAAGTGGAGATTTTCTTGGGGTTTCTTTTACCTCCATCGACCACCGGGTTTTTGTTTCGGAATCTTGATCAATAGTGGTTTTGGCCAGGAATCCTAGAACCACTCAATGCTCCTTCCTCTGTAGAGTATGCAAACGACGAAGAACAACAGGTGGGTCGTATCTCATTCTTGTTTGTCCTGTTTGCTGGCCGGTTCGGTCATCCCGGCCGGCCATGTGATCTGCGGTTGTCATTTTCTTCTCTTCTTTTGTTTTATTAAAGAGGAATATTGATTTTTTTTCTGGTTGCTTTGTATAGCGCGAGGGACGCAATGGGGGGGAAATCGCCTTCGTCGGCGAAGAAATTGGATTCGACGGCAACGTCTCCGATGAAATATGTTTCGAAAGTGGTCGTCGAGTCGCAGCTTTCCCAAGTGCGCGAGGCTCTGCGGAAGACGCGGCGGGAGTCGGATGGGTTACGGGAGAAGTTGAAGTTCGTTGCGGCGAAGTTGGAATGCACCGAGGCTCAGCTCCAAGATGCGTCGGAATTAGAAGACGAACGTATCGCCGAGCTCAGACAGCTAGGTAAAGAACGCGATCAAGCCTGGAAATCCGAGCTAGAAGCGATTCACGAGCAACATAGAATCGATTCCAGCGCATTATCGTCTGCCATGAATGAGATTCAACGCCTACGGCTTCAGCTCGAAGTTTCGACAAGATCCGAATCTGCTCAGAAGGAGAAAGCATCAGCGGCTCTGTCGGAGGTGCGTCGGCTCCAACATGACATGGAGGAGACGCTTTCTTTCGCCGAGAAGTTCAAGACTCGAGTCGCTGTGCTCGAGGCCTCCGAACTGAAATGCCAAGAGCTGATCAACGAAAAATCCGCCCAACTCGAAATCGCCTCCCAGACAATCAAAACCCTTCAATCGGAGCGCGAAAGGAAGTTGGAGGTGGGGGAGGAACTGAAAAAGGTCAAGATACAGTCGGAACAATGGAGAAAAGCTGCCGAAACTGCCACGGCAATTCTGGTCACGGAAGATAACGGATGTTTCATTGATGATACTACGAAACCGATGAACTCACCGTCGGCACATCACGGAGATTATGCGTCCGCCGACGATAGCGACGACTCACCGAAGAAGCGAAGCAGCACCGTGATGAAGAAGATCGGCGGAGTATTGTGGAAGAAAGGTCAGAAACAATATTAGTCATGTAATTATTTTAATTAATGTATTTGCAAAAATATCCCTGAAAGATTTTTATTTTGTAGACAAATATCATAATTGCTCTAGATTTTATTGTATTAGTAAAATTTTACAAATATAAGTTAAAAGTTAAAACCATTGCTGATTTCATATTTTCACCGTTTATGAATATTTTCATTTAGGTCCTTTGAATATTTAATAATTATTCATTTATTATACCAAATACCAAATACACGAGTTATGACTTACGATAATAATAATATTAAAAAAATAAAAAAACAACTCATAAAACTTATTTATAAATTATAATGATAAAATAATAATATAATACAGATCTTACTAGGCGACGTTGACCGTCGGAGGACCAGAGTGGCGCCTAGCTACGGCGGTATTACTTCTTTTCTCAGTCACCGGAAACGACAACCGTTTCTTGACGTACCCACCGGAAGCCACAGAGCTCGCTAAGGTGTCTGTCGTTTCGTTTAGGTCGAGAATTGACGAGTTGTTGATATTCTGCATCCGAGTCTTGGCTCTGGCAGACTCCGTCGGAGTCATATAGCTCGGAATCGACGGCGAGCTCGTTAAGCTCTCGTCATCCCGAACCGAAGATCCGGCAATGCTGTGCCGTTTGTTCCATTCCGATTGTACACTGAGAATACTCCTGGCGTCATCGTCGGGATAGTGGTGTGTGAGAGTGAGATCGCCGCGTCTTATCCGTGGACTAGCTGCTGCTGTTGGTCGGAGCTTGATTCTCATAGTCGACGTTGCCGTAGTCATCGGTGATTGACGGCGAGGGAGTGGTCTGGAAGGTGCGGTGGAGTCTTTATCTGCGAACATCCACCTCTCCATCCAACTCCACCCCCAGTGTGGATTATTTGGGTCGGCGAACATGATGTTCACCGACCTCGCCGATGACGAAGCCTTCCATTGGTGGGAATATGCGTAAGCAAGAGCCCTTTCTCTTTTCATGGCAGCTTCCTGTTTATTGCTGATGTTCGCTTCAATTTTCTCCTTCGACTGAAGACTCGTGTTCCAGTCATCTCCCACCGGCGACGATCCGCTGTCGAGGTAGAGCTCTTTTTCACGTTTGAGTTGCATCTGACGTTGGATACTCTGTTTTTCCTCCGTCATCTTTATCCGTCTCAATCGGATATCCGATTGGAGTCTGGCGAAGGTCTGCATGCAACGTAACGTCGTTGCAGATTGACGCTTTACAGAGGTGCCGTGAACGGTGGAGTTCAATCTCACCAGCCCTTTCAACGCTCGCAAAGCTCTCCTCGCCATATAGCCGCGGAAGTAGGTTTGAATCCTGACTGCGGAGATTTCTTCTCTGGTCATCGCCGGGAGTTTCGGAGCAGTGGCGGTCAGATGAACAACTTCCGCCGCAGCATTGGCTGCGATAATGGCAGCTTCAGCGGCTTCAACGGTGGCCAGTGCAATAGTGTAAGCTTGTTTGTTCTGTTCGTTCTCCGTCGGCTTTAACTTATTGATCTCCTCAGCCGGTGTAGGCGGCGGTGGAGGCACGAACCGGCGTTGTCCACTGCCATCAGCCGTCGTCAGCTGTCCAGTAACACCACCACCACTACTAGTCGTAATCAGATCTGTATTCTTCTGCTTACCGAACCCCCATCTCTTCTTGGATCTGGATGATTTCTGGCACCAATTTCAACTCAACATCAAATTTTGAAACATACCCAATTCAAATCTCGTAGTTTTCCACCAAAAACAGTGATTAAATCAAAACCCAAAACACCAGTTGTTGTTGTATAAACAGAAAAAAATAAAATTCATCCCAAGATTCAAACCTGTTGTTGTTGTTCATCCTTGTTCTTGCCTCTTTCTTTGGAATCTGGACTGAAAACCTTCTTCACAGCTCCAAACCAGTTCCCTTTCTTCCCCATCCCACCAGATCTGGTAGGTGTTTGAAGTCTGCACTATTCAAGCTTATCTACGATCTATACTCTTCTAGTCTTCTGAGCTCACATGGGTCAGAGCTGGCTCAAACAATAAAAACAAACTCTGGTAAAGATAAAAGAATAGCTAGATTGTGGCACCCTCACTCTCTTCTGATCTCTCCTCCGGCAGCCTTCTCACCTTGGTTATTATCTGTCAGTCCATGGAGATCTGTGTCAAGAACGCCTGTATCAGACCAGTGGTCATTGTCAGAAGTTACTTGTATACATCATGTGTTTTTTTTCATTCTGGAATTCTTGTGTATTTATGCAGCAAGTGCTTTTGTCAGTTTTTTTTAAGGATTTACTGTTGGGTAATTTGCAATGAAAACCTTTTTTATATCAAATCTAATTTTTTTATATAAGATATCATTCAAATTAATTTTTCATCTCATAATTTACCATCATTATTGATTTACAATCATTATTGATTTCTCGGGGCAATCGCCCCGTTCTCACTCCTACTTCTCTCCCCTTGAGAGTGGAGATCCACTCGCAGGCTGCTTGTCGTTCGTATTTCGTCGTCGTCTGCCATTCTCCGATTCAGATCTCAACCGACGAACATATTGTTGGATTGATGATCGGCATCGATGGAGAAGGATGAGGAACCGAAGAACGTCATTGATGAAAACAGATTATCAAGTCATATGAAGAGAGATGGAGTTTGGGCAAATCAATCCTTGATTGTGCATCTAGAGTTCTAGACTATGGTTGTATTTATACACAAATTATGATAACAAATCCACATATATTTGAGTGAGATTTGTTATTTGTTAAACTTTAAATGAAAGTTAAATATATATAATTCCTATAATATATATTCCAATATTCCCCTCAAGTTGGCGTTTGAGAAACTACGCCGAGCTTGGATCTTATTTCAAAAAATCGTGACGAGGGTAATGGTTTGGTGAAGCTATCAGCTATCTGATCTCTTGTAGAGATATGAGTGACATGAATTTCTCCACTTTTGACTAATTCTCGCACGAACCCGAAGTTGATTGTCATATGTTTCATCTGAGAGTGGAATACAGGATTATGTGCTAGATATTTAGCCCCAAGATTATCTGTCCATACTTGAGCTCGTGTGATTGGTACTAGTCGAATTTCCCTTAGTAAATTTCGAATCCAAACTGTTTCTGACGCTGCATCAGCCATAATGCGAAACTCAGCTTCTGTGGAAGAGCGTGCAATAGTGGGTTGTTTCTTGGCTGACCAAGAAACTAGATTATTTCCGATAAATATAGCGAATCCTCCCGTACTACGTCAATTTGCATCGGTGTATACATCTATTCTGATTGAGGCTGATCGTGCAAGCAATATTCCATATGAATCCGTACCTTGTAAATATCTCAATACTCGTTTTGCCGTTGCCCAATGAACTGTAGTTGGATTTTGGAGATATTGACAAAGTTTATTTACGGCAAACGATATATCTGGACGAGTATTTACCAAGTATAATAGTGCTCCTACTGTCGAGCGATATAACAGCTTATCTTCCATGGGTACCCCGTCAGTCGCAGTCAACTTTGTAGTGGACGGCATAGGTGTAGACGCAGATTTTGACTTGTGCATATTTGTTTGACGGAGTAGATCACAGATGTATTGATGTTAAGACAGAACGTAACTACCAGTAGTACCTACCGGAGTTAGCTCCATTCCTAAGAAGAACTACAGCTTTCCCATATCCTTGAGTCTGAATTCCTTAGACAATGTGTCAATCAATTGTGTGATGTCTGAAGCCGAAGACCCAGTCACCACTATGTCATCCACATAAATCAGCATATAGACCTGAGAACTTCTCGTAACTCGCAAAAATAGAGAAGCATCTGATGCAATAATTACAAAACTAATCAATTTTAAAAAGTTACTCAAGCATTCGTACCATGCTCGAGGAGACTGTCGGAGCCCGTAGAGTGACTTGTGAAGTCTGCATACCTTGGTTGGATGATGTTTGTTTACAAATCCTGGGGGTTGAGTCATAAACACAATTTCCTTGAGGTCCCCATTTAGAAATGCGTTGTCGACATCAAGCTGACGAAGCTGCCAACCCTTGGATATTGCGAGTGCTAGCATGATTCTAATGGTTGGAAACTTCATTACCGGACTATATGTTTCATCAAAATCAATTCTTTCGACTTGTGAAAAACCACGTGCAACTAGACGTGCCTTTCATCGTTGGAGACTGCCATCAGATCCTCTCTTGACCTTAAACACCCATTTACAAGTGACTAAGTTCGCATTTCGAGGAAGGTCCACCAAGGATCAAGTGTGATTTCGTATCAGTGCACCAAACTCAACTTCCATGGTCTAGATCCATTTAGGTGATTTGGATGCCTGTCGGACTGTAGTTGGTTCTGAAAAGTCATCAATTGCAAGTGACGTGGCTTCCAATCCTGCCAGTCTCCGATAATCAAGTCGAGGAATATTCCATTGGAGCCGATTATTTGGGGCTGGGAGACTTGTATTTGCAGGGTCATTTGAGCCTTGACTAGTTGGTAGCGAATTATTCAATCTTTCAACACCATATACCGCTATGTGGGCCCCACCGGAGTTGATAAACTAGGTGATTCTGGATTGGACCGAGGATTTTGAGAATCTGACCTTCCAGTCATAGGTGCAACCGAATCTGATGGACGTACCGAAAGCAACTCCCATGGGCCTGATTGATTACTTGTTGACATACCTTGGGATACTTGTAATTTTGCAAATGGGAAGGAATTTTCGAAAAAAGTACAATGACGCGAAATGTATAATTTTTGAGTTGGTGGATCGAGACAAATATATCCCATATGAGATGGACTATATCCGAGGAAAATGCAAGATGTAGAGCGATAAACGAACTTATGCTGATTATAAGGTCTAAGAAGTGGAAAAATAGTGAGACATGCCTGATTACGTCAGTCACTCTCAGCAACGCCCTTCAACAAGGACTAGGGTTCCGTCGCTTTACGCCGGACCCCCGAAAGTCATCCACGGTGCGAAGCAAGTGTCTACGTCAAGTACTCAAGGCAACACCTGGGAATCGCCGACTGGGACTACTAAGTCGCCGATTCCAGGGGTGCATCACCGACTCTGGACAGGGCACTCGGATCTGGTAGACCGAGGACCTGACCACAAGGGAGTCGGCGACTCCACCTCTGAATCGGCGACTCCCATACCTGTTTCTCTGACTCCCAGACGTTACTTGAGAGGGCCCACGTCGTTATGGCACCCTTAATTGGGCACCATAATGGAGTGGGCCCCACGCTAATGAATGGGGAAACGTCCCCAGAACCCTATAAAAGGGGTCCTAGGGGTGTCCTCCAATGGCATCACCACTTGACCACTTCTACTCCACACTAGAGCATCAAGGAGCCCGAATCGCCGCCTCCCACGTGAGTCGCTGATTCCCCTCTTCTTCTGCAGGTATTTGACGTAGAGTGTGCGTCGTGGACTCCAAAGCCTCCGACCCTCCTCGCAACCCCGCGAACCCACTGGTAGCATATTTCGTGCTTTATCAGTTGGCGCCGTCTGTGGGACTATCGAACTACGATATCCCGTCGTAATCGCGAAATTTTCTTCACAAAGTTCGGCTCGATTCCCTTGGGGTGAATCGCTGACTTTGTGTCAAGGAATCGTCGATTCATACCAGCAATCGCCGACTCCACCTAGTGAGTCGTCGATTCCGGGATAAGTCTACTAGCTAAGAGTGTTGTCCACGGCTTGGTTCAAAAGGCCCATAAGTTGAATCGTCGATTCCACCTAGGGAGTCGCCGATTCCTTTAGCTTTTTGAACAAGTGTTATAAATGTCTTTTGCTCTGGAACATTCACTTTCACATAGGTTGGATTTTTCATAAAAAATCACCTATCGGCCTCATTGGTGAGACATGCCTGATTACGTCAGTCACTCCTAGCAACGCCCCTTAACAAGGACTAGGGTTCCGTCGCTTTATGCCGGACCCCCAGATGGCATCCACGGTACGGAGCAAGTGTCTACGTCAAGTACTCAAGGCAACACCTGGGAATCGCCGACTGGACTACTAAGTCGCCGATTCCAGGGGTGAATCGCCGACTCCAGACAGGGCACTCGGGTCTGGTAAACCAAGGACCTGACCACAAGGGAGTCGGCGACTCCACCTCTGAATCGGCGACTCCCATACCTGAGTCGTCGATTCCCAGCCGTTACTTGGGAGGGCCCACGTCATTATGGCACCCTTAATTGGGCACCATAATGGAGTGGGCCCCACGCTAATGAATGGAGAAACACCCCCAGGACCCTATAAAAGGGGTCTTTGGGGGTCCTCCACTCCCAAGTCATTCACCCTTGACTCACACTCCACACTAGAGCAACCAAGGAGCCTGAGTCGCCGACTCCCACGTGAGTCGCCGATTCCCCTCCACTTCTGCAGGTATTTGACGTAGAGCGCACGTCGTGGACTCCAAAACCTCCGACCCTCCTCGCAACCCCGCGAGCCTACTAGTAGCAGATTTCGTGCTTCATCAGCTGACGCCGTCTGTGGGACTATCGAACTATGATATCCTGTCGTAATTGCGAAATTTTCTTCGTAAAGTTCGGCTCGATTCCCTCCCGGTGAATCGCTGACTTTGTGTCAAGGAATCGTCGATTCATACAGGCAATCACCGACTCCACCTAGTGAGTCATCGATTCCGGGTTATTCTGCTAGCTAAGAGTGTTGTCCACGACTTGGTTCAAAAAAGGCCATAAGTTGAATCGCCGATTCCACGTAGGGTGTCGCCGATTCTTTTAGCTTTTTGAGCAAGTGCTGTCAATGCCTTTTGCTCTGGTACTTTTACTTTCATATATGTTGGATTTTTCATAGAAAATTACCTATTCTCATCTGAATCGTCGATTCCCACTCGAATCGACGATTCCCAACTGAGTCGGCGATTCTCACACTTAAATTGTCGATTCGGTCATCGTCTTCATTCATCGCTTTGGCTGAATAAGACCACTCATTGCCCAGCTCTTTGACCGAAATGAAAATCCATCGCTTTGGCTGGATTCGCATCGTCGTTTCGGTAAAAAAAAAATAAAAGAGTATGGGGCTTTTCGCCTTTTTTCACTTTCAGTGATTCTGTCGGTCCACCTCCGGAATACCCAGATCTGATTTTGGGATTCTACGACCACACATTACGTGAAAAAAGTTTTCTCTACGAGTACAAAAAAACAGAATTTTCCAACAATGCAAGGAATCTTTTTTGGGATAGGTCTAAACAGACATCCCAAAAACGACCTCCGGTGTTACGATTTTCTGCAGAAAAATTGCAAATTTTTTTTGCTAATTTCAAACTTTGGGGACTAGTAGTACTTCTCAAGGGGGTCACAAAACAACAAAGAAATATTATACAAATTTTTTTCTGTTTTGTCACACCCGGGAGGACAGGTACCTACCCATAGCTTCCGACACTTCGGAAGAACTTCCACTCGTAGTCTATTGCTTCAACCCGATAGAAGCAACCATCCCATTTATGGCTCTTTTTACTAAAGATCATAAAAAGAAAGCTCCCGCTATTGCTACTGAAGTAGGAGCTTCTGGTAGGAGGGTTTGTTCCCGTACTATACCAATCTCCAATACACCACTGTCGGCACATGAGGTGCCCTCATCACTCCCATCAAATGGGGGAGCGAACCTAACTCCTGCACTAGAAGAGAGGTTGATTAATTTTATGGATTCCATAAAAAAAAAGAGTTAGCAACCTCGAGAAAGCGAGAAGCAACAAGACCATCATCCGCGAAGGAGCGGGTGAATCTGGGTCTTACTATTCTCCATCTGCGGAAAAAAGAGGAAATCTTCAGTGCCTCCTAAAGCAAAGGCTGGACCTAACAAGAGTCGCACTGACAAGACTCTTACAACAAAGTTCGTGGAAGATCTCCGTCGGAAGCTGGCCGACAATCCAGTCGCCAACAGTCCGATCGAGTTCTTGAGAATCAAAAGCGCTCCTTTTCACAAGGACCTTTTGAAAGAATCTTTTCCACCAACCTGGCGGGTACCCAAGATAAAAGCGTATGACGGTTCGAGTGATCCAAAAGATCACATCAACCTCTACCTTAGTGTCTTGGAACCGCAGACCACCGATAACGGACTGTTGTGTCGGGCATTTCCCGACACTTTCAAAGGCAGCGCTTATCGGTGGTTCTCTGGTCTGCCAGCTGGCTCGGTCTCCAGCTTCGCGGACTTCTTTTCGAAGTTCATCGCTCAACATGTGGGGATGATCAGAATAAAACACAGTGCCAACGCACTGCTGGCATTACGACAGAACAAACTGTCTCTGAGGGATTACATAATTAAGTTCACTTCGATGATAACAGAAGTGAACGACCTAATCCCGAGTTTAGCCATAGCAGGGTACATGAATGGGCTAGTACCCTACTCTCCTTTGGCCCAGAATCTTACGTTCCATAAAGTGGAGACCCTGCCCGACCTCTTCCAACGAGCTCAATCGTTCATTGAGATAGAAGAGGAGAACAATAATAAGCTGGACGGAGTCGAGCCGCCCAGCCGGAAAAAACTTCGCTATGCTAAAGAAGATACATACAAGGATACAAGTTCCCAGTAACAGTTATGACCATAGCCCACGCTCTCAATCCTATGACAGTGATGGCAACCAGAGTCACAGTTCACACTCGCAATCAAGTGCATCACGCTAGTAGTAAGGAACTATCACCTGTTAGGAGGTAGGATTGACCAGAGTAATCTGTTAATGAGGAACTATCACGCTATAAAGGACAACGTACATATTTCGAATAGTAAAAGGCATAGAATGATTCGTAACCCATGGACAGGTTGTAAGGCATTCATCATTTTTGTGAAAAAAGAAAATGGATGGTGATGAAGCACTGAATCTGCTACCAGGGGCTAGCGGGGTTGCGAGAAAGGCCGGAGGCTCTGGAGTCCACGACGCGCGCTCTACGCCAAATCCTGTCAGAAGAGAATAGACGATTCTGGTGTGGGAATCAGCGATTCTCTCTGTATTGCTCTAGTTTGGTTGAAACTTGTGTTGTGCCTTGGAGTGACCCCTTAATTGGGACCCTTTTTATAGGGTCTTTGGGGGCGCACTCGCCGGCAGGCATCGCGCTAGCTGCCATAACGGGCGTATTAATGGCCCATTATGACGCAGGAAAACGACGAGTAACGGCCGTAAGTCAGCGATTCTGGTATGGAATCGCCTATTTAGTGGCAAACTCGGCGAATTTCGAGGGGTAAGATCTGCAGTCTACCATACTGCCGATCTGGGTGATCCTAATTCGGCGATCTACCACTAAAGTCGGCGATTTGGTAGTCCAATCGCGATTTACGGGTTAACTCGGCGATTTAACGATGAACTTGTTCTGCACCGTGGGAGCCTTCCGGGGGTCCGGCATATAACGACGGAACCCTAGTCCTTGTTGAAGGGCGTTGTTGGGAGTGTCTGCAGTAATCAGACATGTCTCACCAGATGGGTTGTAAATAACTTCATTGTTTTGCGACAACCAGAAAAAGAAGATTTCTAACAGTCAACCGAAAAATTGAACCTTTCGCAAGGAATATAATTCACGATTTAGACGAGTCTAATATTGCTTCAAACCAGCAATTTTCATATATGGCTAAGCAGTGTGGAAGTTTTGAAAATTGCGGATTCACTAGGAACGAATTTTACAACATACGATGAGATGATTTAATAAATATATATCAAATTACATGATGTTGACATACTTATTGAAAAATCCAGTGCACTGAAAGAAGAGGGTAGTCAATTCTACTTCTCTTACGTTCTAAACGACGAAGGTATGATTTTTTTTTTTAATACCATAGTTCTTTCACTACTACATTTGTACTCTAATGTAGGTAATACTCACATTGTTCTTAAACATTTATTCTGGGTTACTGCTACAAACATTGAAGATTACAGTAAATGCAGAGAAGTAGTTACATTCGACACAACCTACAACACAAATAAATATAAGTCAGTTTTTGGAATGTGTTTGTGGAGTCAACAATCATCTTAGTTCGATATTATTTGCAGCAATAATTATTTCAAATGAGGTATCTGATTCTTTCGTATGGTTGTTCGAGGAATTTAAAATATGTATGAAAGTAGCGCCTAAGGCTATAATTACTGATCAAGATGGTGCAATGAATGTCGCTATAGCAAGGGTATTTCCGAATACTTTCCATCGACTATCTAAGTGGCATATCACTCATAAAATGTGTAACAAGATTGGTTCGGTTTATAGAAACAAAAAAGAGATGGAAAGGTTCAACACTATACTCAACATGTCCGATACAATTGAAAATTTTGAACGCGATTGGGACTTGTGGACAAAGGACAACAACATTAAGGATAATGCATGGTTGGAATTTATGTTTCAACTTCGACGAAAGTGGTGTTCGGTATTCATGAGAAATCATTTCTTCGGAGGTATGCAAAGCACTCATCGAAGTGAAGTTATAAATGTTATATGAAATCAAAAATAAAAAAGCACTCAACATTATATGAATTAATGGGATCTTTGGAAACATTATTAAAGACACAAAGAAAAAGCAATTAGAATATTGGATCACAACGATATAAATGCACCACCTCATGTAATAACTGCCTTGCCTATGAAAGATCATTACTACAAGTTTATACTTCAGAAGCTTTCGTACAGTTTCATATACAAGTGCATTAATTAATAAACATGCATTAATTTAAATAAATCTGCTACTAGTTTTATATATTCTACTAATGACCAATTACATCATGACAGAATCCTAACACATATCTAGCCGTGGGATTATATAGGAATTAATTGACAATATTGCAACTTGTAGCTGTCATCTTTTATCTTACAAAGGAATTTCTTGTAGACATCTGATTTACATGCTAACTAGCATTGGAGTGACAACGATTCCAAGTTATGATCGATGGAAAATGAATAATTCTGAATCCGAGGAATTGAATTGTCAACCTGATCGATTGGATGAATCAAAGGAATTGAATCTTCTTATTACAAGATGTTCAAATATTTCAAGAATTTCGCAAAAAGCAAATGAGGAGGTTAAAAAAGAATTAAGAAACGTAATTGCCAAATTGGAGACGAAATTTGGAGTTCTTATAGACAAACCAAGAAAGGGTTCAATATCATGTTTTGTGGAAAGATCAAATTGGGTCACTATAATCGAAAATTCAAAAACTGCAAAAACAAAAAGTAGCGGCAAAAACACCGGACGACCAGGAAAAGTTGATTCAAGAGTCAAATCTTATAGAGAAATTATAATACTAAAGATTAAATGTTGTGGTACATGTAGACAACCAGGGCATGACTCAAGGAACTGTAATGTAGATAAAGATGATTACCACGGATCATAGTGCATCATTGAAGCACAAGTCTGGAATATATTGTTAAATTCCAGGCGCGGAGGATTCGTCGCTTCATTCACCGGGTTATCCCCATACATGTGATGCTCAAAGTGGTGCGGAGTACCCATTCACGTCGCTAGGGTTTGTCGCCCAACTCGCGTTTGAAGGCTACCGGTATTAACTACCGTTAAGGAAGAAGAAAGAAGAAGAGATTTGAATTAATTTCGTTAATCACTGGAAAGAAGTGATTAACCTGTTTAGTTGAATTAATTTGTAATTGTTTTACACTCCTTTATTTATTACAAAGGTTTAACAACTTAATTACATCAATTCAAAACTAACTATGAATCTTCTTCTCAAACGTGATTGGTCCATCTCGGATTTATTGAAACTATTGCACTTTAGACCTTTGGTTTTCTTTAACTCGTTTTATGAGTCACAACCCAAATTGCCTGCATAGTAAAACCTTATAACAAAATTAGTTATTTGAATAAGAAACAATCGTTTATTACATTTCAGTCCTGATAACGATTTATTTGAAAACTTGATGAATAAC